>PVJA010001286.1:17792-65760 GCA_004027025.1 Myocastor coypus
AAAAAAAAAAAAAAAAAAAAAAAAAAAAAAAAAAAAAAAAAAAAAAAAAAAAAAAAAAAAAAAAAAAAAAAAAAAAAAAAAAAAAAAAAAAAAAAAAAAAAAAAAAAAAAAAAAAAAAAAAAAAAACCAAAAAAGACATAACTAAGTGGAGAAGCATATTCTATCTTAATTGGATGTAGCAAACTGAAAATTTCACTATAGTCAAGACATCAGTTCTTCCCAAATCAATCTGTAGATTATCACAATTCCAATCAAAATCTCAGCAGGAACTTTTTTTTTTTTTTGGAAACAGACTAGCTGTTTCTAAGATTTATATGGAAAGGCCAAAAGGTTACATAAAATAATTCTGGTAAAGAAGAACAAAGCCAGAGAGTTCACATTAATCCATATTTAAAGACTTACTGGAGGGTCAGGGAGACAGCTCAGTAGCTTGCCTGAGTGTGCAAGGTCCCGAGTGAGATCCTTGATACCACAGAGAGAAAGAAAGAAAGAAAGGAAGAAAGAGAGAAAGAAAGAAAGAAAGAAAGAAAGAAAGAAAGAAAGAAAGAAAGAAAGAAAGAAAGAGAGAGAGAGACTACAAAATTCAAGAAAGTATGATATAGACTATCGGTTCTCAACCTGTGGGTTGCAACCCCAGTACGGGTCGAACGACCAAAACGCAGGGGTTGCCTGAAGCCATCAGAAAATACATATTTAAACCCATGCTATGCCATGGTGAAATGTTATTTATTGGAATTAGTAATAAATATTTCTCAACGTATAATTAAATATTGTTTTTGTGATTAATCACTATGTTTAAATTATGTTTGATTTGTAGCAATGAGAATACATAATGCATATCAGGTATTTACAATCCAAATCATAACTGTAGCAAAATTATAGTTTTGAAGTAGCCACCAAAATTATTTTTTGGTTTGGGGGTCACTGCAACATGAGGAACTGTATTGCAGGGTCACGGCATTAGAAAGGTTGAGAATCACTGATATAGACAAAGAAACAGATATGAGATGGATATAGTAGAATAGAGAGATCAGAAATAGGTCCATGTAGCAATGGCTCACTGATTTTTAACAAAAATTTTTACAAACGAGGAAATTCTATGGGGAAAGGAGTCATGTATTAATCACATAATGTTGGATCATATGAAGAAAAAAAATACTATACACAGAAATTAAGCCGTTATAAATCTAAATGCAAATCAGAAAGTGAAGAAATTAAAAAAAAAAAACTTGGATAAAATCTCTGACAGGGAATTAAACAAGGTTTTAGTCATGATTTCACAGAAACCCTGACAAAGTGCACTTCATCCAAGTTTCCCTCTGTGCCAAATAGTTCAGAAAATGAGAGCCCAACTGCAGATGAGGAGAAAATATCTGGGAATCACATGTCTACTATGGGACTTAATGTGAAAGGACTGTCAAAACTCAAAGAAAACAGAGAGAGAGACAGAGAGGGAGGGAGGGAGGAAGGAAGGGAGGGAGGGAGGGCGTGAGGGAGGACACATACTTCACCAAAGAAGATGCAAGAATGATGAACAGCCCAATGGTCAGCAGCAGCAGCCTCCATTAAGGACTCACAACCACCTGTAAGGAAACCTCCTAGCTATCAGGACAGCTAAAAGCGCCAGCAAATGGAACTGGCCCTGCTGCACATTGGCGAGGACGCAGCGCACTTCTACACACCCACGTACAGCAGTGAGGGGCCAGCGTTTTCCTTTGTCCTAGAGACAAGCTTGCGCTTACCTTGGGACGCTGTGCTAAGCCTTAAAGATGGACAGTGACATTTGAACAAAAACCCTCAAGTAAGTGCACAGAAACTGTATTCATTGCCACCACGAATTGCAAACAAGGAAAATATCCTTCAGCGGGCGAGTAGATAAATGAACTACGGTGTCTGACGGAGTTATGCTGAGCAAGGAAAAGGGGCTTCCAAGCAAAAGCGACAGAGGACTGGTCAGCGGCCGGCAGGGTCCGAAGGAGGAGGCAGGGTGTGGGCAGGGACTTCCCTGGTAGTGCGCCTGTTCTGCCTCCGGGCTGTGGGGACCGTTACATGCATCTATGCGCAGGAAGACAACACACACTCAGCTTTACTGTGCGCTAGTTTTTAAAAATTTATTTTTTTAACATTGAGAACTAACAGCAAGACGATGCATTCATTAAGCAGTCTTAAATAATGGCTGCAAGTCCTAGGTCCTTCACATAGACCAGCTCACTCCTGGGTTTGCTGGCTCTTTTCTTTCTTTCTTTCTTTCTTTCTTTCTTTCTTTCTTTCTTTTCTTTTCTTT
Organism: Myocastor coypus; assembly: GCA_004027025.1. Taxonomy (NCBI): domain Eukaryota; kingdom Metazoa; phylum Chordata; class Mammalia; order Rodentia; family Myocastoridae; genus Myocastor; species Myocastor coypus. The sequence goes on from PVJA010001286.1 coordinate 20,077, forward strand.
TTAAATAATTTTATTACTTTTAATAAGAAATAATAATAAAACAGTTTCAAAGCATGTTAGTGGGGCAGCCACAATAATTAATACAATGCATATTATTGTCTTCATAGTAGTTGTTTGGCGTACAAGATGCAGACATGTAACTTTTTTATTTTTTTATTTTTTATTTTTGTCTTTTTAAGATAGGGTCTCACTGTACAGTTCAGGCTAGCCTTGAGCTCAGTTTTGTAGACCAGGCTCGTCTTGAACTCTCACCAGTCCTCCTGCCTCAGCCTCCCAAGTTCTGGGATTACAGGCGTGCGCCATCACGGCCAGCTACATGTAACCCTTTTTAGATACTATTGGTACAAATATTTCTTCTCATTGAGCTAAGAAAAGGTGTTTGTATGCATAGATCAATATTCCATAATAGTAGCAGGTTATCAGCAGAACTGGCAGTGTTGGAAGCTGTTGCCCTGAGCCTTTTCCAGCTCAGCGTACTAATCCGGCTTTACTTTTCATGCTTCGCGGTTAAGGCCAAGTTAAATCAAGACCTGTATAACAAAACATCCCGGGCGCTTTCTTATTGTTGGTCAAGACTAAGTAAGAGGGCGGTCGCCCCTGGGCGCATGCGCTGTATTTAGCAGGGGCGGACAAAGCCCTCTGGGCCTCCTTTCCTGCATGCCTGCCCACAGCGATGAGGCATCTCACCACCACGCTCCACCTCCCGAGGAAGTTAGCGGAGGGCCCCTTTCCACGGATCCTTCTCTCTTACATAACGGTTATTGTCAAAAGATAGGGAATGCCAACAAGCAAGACACAACCCTGATCACTAGAGGGACAGTAAATAAGTCCCTGCTTGCCCCGCACTTTCCGTTACGTGCAACGCATCCACGCGATGACGTCACGGTTGCGCTGCCGCGCTGCCCGGGGCACCCACGGTCACTCCAGGGACGAGTAGATACTGATTCAGCCCCTTCTAATGAAGCATCCCTGCTAACCATTGCTATGTCCTTCCACCCATCAAGTGCTATAAAAGACAACTATCGCTTTTCCTCTACTTGAGAGAGTGCTCTATTTATTCAGGACCAGTTCTGTGCTCGCACTTGGTAGCTAGAAAAACAACAACAACAAATACAAAACAAAACAAAACAAAGCTTAATTATTTTATATTCTGATGCAAAGCAGAGTCATTTGCCCCGAGTTCTGGTGAAATTTCTGGGTGCACATTGCAAAGAAATAATGCTTTAAGAATGCTTCCTTTCGGTCTTCATAAAAGAAACTGTTTTCTCTCACTTGCTGCTCTAAGGAATATAGACATCAACAGTCTACCACTACAGTGGTTAAATAATTAGATATGTCCTTCCTCAAAATCGCACGGTAACGTATTTATTACTTTAGAAGTGAATCTGGGTGCAAGCTTGCACTAACTCTGGTTCCCTTTTCTTGAACTGATTTTGAGGCTCTTACGCATTTGTTCTTGTCTCTAACAGTTCACTCGAGTGCTTGACATTTGCATTTTCCACAGCCAGTAGAAGATAATTATTCATCACATATGCTTTTTTGGTTAAATGTGTGAAACTTCTAAGCAGAACACAGAAATTAGTTTGAAGTGCCTTACCAAAGATCGAAAGTTATCTTTGGTTCAAGGGCCCGTGATCAGCGCTTCTGCGGCCCCACTCTTGGGGGCGGCGGGCCACTCGCACTGACTGCCGGGAAGTGCATTCCTGGTGGGCCTCGCCCGGCCTGAGCTGCAGCAGCAGCCCCCAGCTGACCTTCCGTTACTGCATCATGGACTAAATGTTGCCGATAAAAGTCCTGTTAGATCCTGTTGAAATGAACCAAGAGAGAGCAAAAGAACTGCTTCAGCGGCATAATGGAGCTGCCATCTTATCACCTGCTGTCTGAGGTGAGTGAGTCCTAAAGGTAGAATTCTTGTTATTCATTCCGACAGAGTCAGGGTGGCCTTACATTCTGCCCACATGGAGGCTCCGAATCTGCCTAACAAACACCCAGTTGTGAGTTCATTCAGTCGCAGGCTGGGCCTGAAGACTTTCTGGAGAAATCTTTTCCTTCCCCTTCTTGGTCCACACCTGGGTATGCCCAAGGTCCTGGCTCCCCACAGGGGACTGGTGCTCCTCCGCACCCCTCCCCCTGCCCTCTAATTGCACAGCCTGCTTCGCATCATTCACTCAACTGGGTCTCATCAAGGCTTTGGCGTTCCCGAGACCCCCTTTTGTAACCCTCTGTGCCAAGGACAGAGGGAGGCCACACACTTGGCTTCAGGAACGCCTCTACCTGATCTGTGGTGTGTGTCTGTCAGATCCGGACACACTCACTCAATGCCCTCATGTGTCAGTAGGCACACGTATACCTGCCCACGTCACGGGGCACGGCGAACACACAGCAGCTCAGACAGCAGAGGCTAACTGTGGTAGCTTCATCATTATCAGTCCATGGTGCAAGTATTACATTATTTAACATTTCCCTTCCACTACAATTGCCCCTAGGACGGAAAAGAATATAGCTTCCTCAGCACTACTTTTCCCAGAACTTTGTCCAAATATTATTCATCCGGGTATGCAACAAATCATTTGTCATTTGTATGTGCTAGTTTCACTCGCTCCTTCCTGCTCTTTGCAGCGATCCATCCATGCATATTGATGTGCATGTGTAATTGTTAAAAGAATCTTTTTCTGTTCCTGTCACCTTACGAAATGACTGTCCTTTTTATTCCAAGTAATTACAACTGCATCTGGCTTTTTTTGCGAACTATTTCCCAGTGTTCATTTCTCTTCCTGTAATTCTGACAGTAGATACTTGGTGGGAGGAAGTAGCTGTTTTTCTTATTTTCTGCCATTTTGCTTGGCTTGGTTTGGTCTTTGTTTTCCATTTCATCACTTGGGCTTAGAAGAATCACTACCTGGCATTTGGTTAGGAGCACAGTGTGTATCTGTCCACAGAACACCGGGTGCTCTCGCTGGTCCGCAGATGTTTCCGGACCATGGAATTCCCCGCAGTGTCCTGTGCGCTTCCCCTGTCGTGGGGAGCCACTCGCTGCTCTTCACACCCGAGGCAGGGAGATAGCTCAGTAGAATAAATGCTTGCCTGACAAGTGCAAGGTCTTGAGTTCAATCCCCAGTACCACCAAAAATAAATAAATAAAAAATATCATGAAGAGGCAGAGCGGCGTGTTAAGCTGAGGCTCTGGACCCTCCCCAGCCCCCAGGTCGGCAGGAGCTGCTGACACCATTCCTTAACCCACAGTGAGAGAAGGCGTGAGAGGCGTAGGCAGGCTCCAAAGCCCTGTACCATCGTGCGTGCGGCGGTGTCCGCACTGCCCAGCTGACCAGCCCAGCCTAAGGCAGGTGTTCTCGGGCTGACCAAGCATTTCACTCACCCAAGAACTTTTCAAATGGGAAACCCCTGGTCCCTCCTTTCCAGAGGCAAAGCTCAGCCTCATCCCAGGTGAGTGGCTGTAGCACACACCCCAGGGGCAGCAGAGGCCAGCGAGGACCTTGAGCGCCCAGTGGCTTATGTCATCTGTAGATGTCACCCATGGTACTTGAGCATTCAGCTTAGTATTGCTGCATCTTCCATATCTTAAAGAAGAAGCCATAAATCTGCACAGTGAGAGGAACACTCGCCATCGATTCAGATTGCTTTAAAATACAGCATGGGCTGAGCAGAGCACGTCAGGCTGGATTCCACTCCTGGGCCAATAATTTACAGTCTTTACTTTATACCAGCAGCTCTCCCACATTGTACAAAAATACTCTGTATTTTCACCATCTCCATATTAAATTCTTAGAAAGCTCAAATCTTTTTCATAATTCATGTTCGAGCTGCTTTGAAGAGAACTAAAGGGTAGGGTGGAATCATGTTAAAGGGCCTGAAAATCTCTGTGATTTAGAGTGCGAGCTGCTCAGCTGCCTTAAATGTAGAGCAACCCCCAGTACAGCACCTGAATCTGTCAAGACGAATGCCTGCAACAGGCAGAGCACTGGCGAAGCCCTTTGGGATGCCTCCGGCTGAACCCCAACCTTAGCGAGCCATCCCACTACACGGGGAGCAAGGCCCTGAGCCTATGATATTTTATAATGAAAGCATCACCAGCCCGAAAGTGGTGAGGGTGTGGCTAGCGTTGGGTTTACAGGAAGGAAGTCATAGGGCCTTTTAGCCACACGCAGAGGACCGGCAGGTGGTAGAATACCTCAAGCAGGCCACAAGTGGACTTAGATGCTAGAGGCAGTGATGAGCAGTGAAAGAGGCTTTGAATGTTTTTAATTTTTGATGACTTTTGTTTTGTCTGGCTCCTGAGTGGGAGAACCATGGTGCACCGTGGTCAGGGGAGTGTGCTCTGCACATAGCAGATGAGACAGATGGGACGCCAGAGGGGAAGGACCAGCTTGTAGGCCACAGCCAAGGCTGCAGATGTGCCAGGGTGAAGAAGTGCGAGGGGGCAGAAGGGTGGGGGGGAAGGGCAGGCTCAAAACATTTTGACCCTGACTAGAGACAAGGAAGGCGCCATTAATGTTCTGTAACCCCAAAGGCGGGCTTCATTCTGTAGCAAGCACTTGGCATATAATTATCTAACCTTGATTTAACCAGAACATAACTGAGAGGGAGCAGGACATTGTCAAATTTGTCTTGCAGACCCTGAGAGAGCCTGTGACCCAATTGCCACAGTTGACACACAGGCTAGGTTGTTCCCAGTCACCCGTGTTCCATGAAGTGGAGCAATCAGGGCTCAAACTTTTAATTTCTGAACCCAGGGATCTCTGTCCTCTTGCTGCGTTGCCTCTTCGCTCGGAGCTTTCATAGAGAAGCGGGTTGTAAAGCAGGCATCGGGTTCAGGCACAAAGGCAAAAGAGAACTGCTGCTGCGGTGTGCTGAGGAGAGCAACTGCATAAGCAGCCAATGCAAGCAGAGGAGGCGAGCGGGAGGCCGGGTCTCCACAACCTTGGTGCAAGGTTGTACGCAAGAGGAGATAAAGGCGAGAGTGATATACAGCAAGCCGCGCTGCTGCCTCCTCCCTGCTGGCGTCTCACAGATGCCGAGATAAGCGGGCATGAGTGGAAAGAAAAGGAAAGCCAATCTGCACAGCTATTAGAAAGCCCTGGGATGTCACGTGACAACAGCGGAGAATCGTCGCTCCAGAAGGTTGCTGAGGGGAGGTCCCTGAGAACACAGGGAGAGCGAGGTGTCACTAGAGCTGGCACTGGCGTGGTGCCTACCTCGTCAGCTTCTACCTTGTGGATGTAAGTTTTTCTCCTAAGAACCCCACCTTGGCATTGTACATGGACTGGCACATGACCCTCTAGACTTTGGGATGTTCCCGCCTTCAGCCAGCGATTCTGGTATTACGGAGGCCACCACCCAAGCTGGGCCCCAGCTTGCAAGTCTTTCCTGGCTACCTTCACCTGTGCCAGGCGGTCAAGCACCATGCCCCATCTGTCTGACACTGTCCAACAGCCTATTCAGCAAGAGTTACGTAAGAGGGAGGGAGACGGAAGAACTCTGCCCGGCCTTTCCATTCACTCTCCCACTTAAGTTTTTCATAAGCTCTTGCCCCATAGAGCATTAAAAGGATGACGTAGAACTTTCTACCAACTTAGAAGTCATACTTTGGTGGTGAAGGTGCAGGCAAAGCCACTCTCTTGAGCACTCTCACACCCCAAGGAAAGCCCCATAGCTGTCCTGCTGGGGTGAGTGCAATAAAGGTCCGGTAGCACCTAACACTACAGCTTCTCTCTTCTTTGGAAGGACTTCAGGCTTGACAAGCCATGAGGGGTCAGAAAGGCATTTCTCATCTCTTTATATATCTCCTTTCTGTTGTTGCTATTATTTCTGGCTCCACCTGGGTTGGGTCCAGGAGGAAAAGATATGAGAGGAAACGAGGCTGGGCTCTTCACTGACGGCACAGTGGGCAGCTGACCTGGAGACCTTCCCTACAGCTGGTCTTCTGTGGTCACTCTTTGCTCTCAAGGCGGTTCTTGCGTGCTCTGCGGGTTGGAAAGGCTGGAGACTCACCCTGGGCCTCACTTCCAGCACCCTCCCCACAGCCTTGCATGCAGCTGTCCACGTACTACAAAAGCAAGTCCATCTCTCTGATGTTGAGCAGCAACCTTCTACTGGGCCTAAGCTTGGCTAGTGCAGAATCTGCCCACGTCTCCAGCTATCCACCAAAGGTTGCAGGCCACTTTTCACCTTTACAAGTCACTCAAGAGCCCTGTGCATGCCTTTATATGCCCCAAATAGGGAATATGAGTCAATAGGTTTCCCAATACCTTCAGCGAATGGCTTCAAGTGAAGGTTGAGTATTTCTGTTGTACCATGAGAGAGTAAAACAGAGAACAATGATGCCCCTTCTCCAAGAAGTTGTGTCAGTGAGAGCTTTGCGCTGCCACATACAGACTGAATGTGGGTGACGTGCTAATACTGCCTGGATCGGGTCCTCTGTGTCGTATCATGACCCAGCACCTCTCATGTAGGCATGAGACCCTTGCATCTATTTTAGTATCCTAGGCAATCAGAACCTGTGCCAAAATGTAAAGGAGTTTTCTTAATGTTTTACTGAAGTTCAAGTTACACAAGGAAGCCAGCCCTTCCTCCCTAACAGCTACTGTTCCCTGACCCAGTTGGCTCTAAAGACTCAAGTGTATGAAAAACGCAACCAATTCGATGCTCCAATGGTCATGGCCATTATCTGCTGGATCATGGTGAAGGGTTAATGCTAATTATTTAGACACAACACTTTCCTTGGATTCCTTGCTTACTTAGTTCAATTACTCTCAAGATCGTTTTTTCTAAGTGCATACAGAAAAGTTAATTAGGGGAAGAGTTTGGCCTGAAGAGTGTGAAACACAGAAGCTCTTGGCATTTTGAGGTCAGGAAGATGATCAATTTCTTTCCTATATATCTTTGCCCAGCTGTTCTCACTTTAATTTTTAAACTCGTGTGAAATTCAAAGAACACTGAGTCTAGTGTCATTTACACTTGGGTCATCATAAAAAGGCAGCTTTCTCAAAAAGAATATCGGCTGTATTCCAGGCTGCCAGAGAGCTTTTTACGGGACCTTTTAAACCATTCTCCTTTAAGCCAGAATTGGAAATTAAATTTGACCAGTTTAAGTTGACTCAACTTAGGCTGAGTAGACAGCCGAAGATGTGAATTGTGTCTAACAGAGCCAGTGTTCCAGGGAATCTTAACATCCCCAATTTCAGGGAGAAAAAAAATGTGAAGCCCACCCACCCCATTTATCATGGCAGAAAATCTTAGCATCTTACCAATAAATAGTCAAGAAGATTTTCTTTTCAAAGGCATCTTGGTGAACTGTTCACCTTCCTAGGAATCATTTGTGTGTTTCATGCCTGGCACAGAGTGCTGCAAAGGTGACATCTGATGAGAATGATGTGTGACACTTTTAAACACCTCTGCTAAGACAGAAATATGTAATTAAACTATGGTTCCCATATGCTGAGAATTCCAACCTTGAAAATTAACTGTGAATCGCCACCTCTGCAATCCAGGTGAACTCCATGGGGAAGACCCAGAGAATGGTCCCTCCCCTCACAGCTGACAGAGCTAAGGTGAGCCATGCAGGAAGGCCCAGAGACCAGATGGAATGCCAGCAGCACAGCAGGGTCCCCGCCAGGGTAGGGTGTGCAAGATGGACAGGCAGGGCTAGCCGCATGGAACAGGCAGAGGCAACAGTAACAGTATGAGCCAGCAAGGGATAAGTTAAGTGAGCTGGCGCAGTGCATGAGGACAGGCACACATGCAGTAGAGGCAGCAGAGAGGAGCTGTCTCTGTTCTCTCCTTTCTTTGCCTTTTTTTCTTATCCATTTTTCTATCTATAGAAAACTAACCCCATCATCCAAGCCAGGAGACCAAGTTCCGATAACCCTTATCCTATCCTTCATTCTTTCTCTTCTGTCCTTTCCTGTAGTTCCCCAAAGCTTGCATGGTCATCCTTGGTCCTCCAGCCTGGCTTCTACTCTCCTTCCAGTTGTCTTTGTTTTATGCACTATCCTTCTTATATTCCCTCACCACAGAGTAAAACCACTCTACCAAAGGGAAAAAACCTGGCATACAAGTACCCAATTTACAACTGGTTCTGTTACACAATTGTAGGCTTTTGTACCTTAAAGTAATAGCTACCACAGTTTGTCAGTTGCTAAACTATACTTGATGCTATTGTTATTGCTTATTGTACTACTTCAGCTACATATTGTATCTCTTGTATGCAACTGTTCTTCCTTCTGTAGCAATATTGGGAGTCTCTAGAGTAACTGATCATAGCCCAGCATCAAAGGACTAGGGACTGAGCCAAACAGATACCAACATCTCACTCTTAATTAACTTCACAGTTAGGGTGTTGGGACAGAAATAAACCAAGAAGCTCTGGTACATGTAAGGCGTCCTTGAAGAATAGCTTTTTCCTCAAGATTACTTGATATCAGTGATATAATTATCTACTACAGAAAAGTTATGAGGATCAACACAGATTTTTTAAAAATTTAATGAAAGCGACAAGACAAAGAAACAAAATGCAATCTCAAACCTCCAGCCCACCCAGAACAACTCCAAGAGATAACAAGATAAGGGAAAGTGGAACACATATATCTAAAATTTCCAAAATGATAGCAACTGAAGTGAAGAAACAAATGCATGTGGATGTAGAGGAATTCATACTCAAAATTTAATCTGTCAGGTAGCAAAAGAAAATAAAACAAGCATAAAGAAAATGCTCAGTAGCCGGGCGTGGTGGCTCACGCCTGTAATCCCAGCACTCGGGAGGCTGAGGCAGGAGGATTGGTGCGAGTTCGAGACCAGCCTGGGCTACAAAAGTGAGCTCAGGACCAGCCTGAACTGCATAGTGAGACCCTGTCTCAAAAAGACAAAAAAAAAAAAAATAAATAAAAATAAAAAAAGAAAATGCTCAGTAAATATACAATAGATACAGACTTTTGAAAATACAGGATGCAGGGCTAGGAATATAGCTCAGGGGCATAAGCACGTGCCTGACAAGTACCAGGCCTGAGTTTGATCCCCAGTGTCACAGAATAAAGGGCAATAAGAAGGTGAAGAAAACCATGAAAGACTAATATAGAAAAGAAAAAGAATGCAAGAAATGGATTCAAAGAGATACCGAGGAAGCTAAAATTTCCGTTGAAAATAGGCAAAACTTCTTGAACAAAACTGAAGACAGGATCTTTGCTATATATCATGAAAGAAAAGGCCTATTAAATTGACAAATGATCAACAAATGACAACTCTACACCTGAAAGATGTAGAAGTAATAGCAGAACTTCCCGAATATAGGGAAAGAATCTGACAATACAGTTAAGGGAGGCATATAGAACTCCAATTAGCTATGATAAAGATAAATCTATACCCAGACATATAATAATCAAGATCTCATGCACTGCTGAAGAAGAAGCTCGAGGAGGTTTTCTGAACTCTATGATAGTTGAAGGCTCAGAATGTACCACCCAGCACTTCTTCAGGGGTAGAAGGCCTGAGGGTGGGGCCTGAGCCCCAGGAAACCTCTACTGCTCTGTCTCAGAGTTCTGCCCCAAGGATCCTGGAACTCAAAGGTGCTCCGTGTTCACAGAACACAGGACAGAAGCATCTGTCAGAGGCTCCTGGGGCCAACTGGATGACTAATGCAGTCAGCAGAGAAAGCTGCAGACAGCGGCTGAGCAGACAGATGCAGAAAGACCAGTGGGGGACAGGTGCGACCTGAGAAAGAAGGTCAAGTGAACAAGACCACGAGATGGAAGTTTAGGGCCAAACACTCATGAAGATACCATGGGGTCGGCCTCTCATACACTTGATCTTAGCCAAAAGGCTGAAAAGTGATGGCCTCTTGTAGACGGCATGTCTTGCTTTAACTTCAATGTCTAATGAAAGATACTGCTATGGTGTGTGTCCAGTTGTCCCCCCTAAAGCCTCATGCAGTCATGGGGCAGGGACTTCTAGAGTTTGAGACTAATTTGTGATCCACTGGAATTATGTGTTTTAGTATTGCTGGGGTTCTGAATGTTAGTGCTGCTGGCATTATGGACCTTAGTACTGCTGGGACTATGGGTGTGGCCTGAGGCAGAGAGCCTGAAAGCAACATAAGAGAGAGAGAAAGAGACTCTCTCTCTCTCTCTCTCTCTCTCTTTCTCTCTCTCTCTCTCTCTTTCTCTCTCTTTCTCTCTCTCTCTGTTGTCTCTGTCATTATTGATGCTGCCCTGACACCATGAGCTGGATGCTCTCTTCCCTGTGCCACTCAACCTTGGAGCCAGCCAAGTACGGCCTGAAACCTCTGTTAACTGTGAGCTGAATAAACCTTTCCTTCCCTCATTTTGAGTGTCAGGTATTTGTCCCATCATCGAGAACACAGGTACATAATAATCTGTTTCCAGCTTCCTTCCTTCTTACTGCATCACGTGGGCATGCGATCTAAAATTCTGTTTGTAGCATTAGTTTGCCCTCACTAAAAAGAAAACCTCTGCGTATTTGTGGGTGCTTGCAAATTCAAGGGAAACACTTCTACTCTCAATCATGGAAACATCTCATGAAATTTAGGAGGATAATTTAACCTGGCCTTTATGGTCCTGGTGAAGGAAAAGTTAAGCCAGAGATGCTTCTGTTCTGGCTCCATTAATATCTATAAATCAACCCCTCTAAATCTCCTGAATTCCCCTTGTGCCCAGACTCTGTCGTCTCATTTTCTCATCAGCATCACCCTTTTTACCCAGAGGGATGCTCCTAGCAAAGGTCTACCTGCCAGCCTAAGCGTTTGGCATCTGTGCTTGGATAGATTTGGAAGCACACACCCAACCTTAGATCTGCATGGCAGGAATAAAGCTGGGATAGGAGCTGTAGTTATGGGAACTTAAGTCAAATAGGAAAGTCCTGTTGTCATTGGACTTGTTTAGTCTAGACTTGTTCTGTGAGTCCTGGCTGTCACCTGCCTCTATGTGCGATTTGGGTTGCCATAGCAGAAGCATTCTGCTAGAAGAAAATCCCTAAAATGTTTGTTTTTGTGCAGTGATTTGCTTTAAACTGAGCAAGATAATAAGGTTCAAAAGGAATCTCAAAATCATATTCTTCCATAGTATGACAAGTACTTCATTTGCAATGATGTTTGCACAATGTTTTGAGCCCATTTCCATTTATTTTCAAAACAACTTGCTCTTAATCTATAGCTGAAAGAAACATGTTAGATGCCCTGTTATTATTATTGTTATTATTAATTTTTTTTTGTAGGACCAGGGTTCAAACTCACGATCTTGCATTTGCCAGGCAGGCACTTGTGCCATGGAGCTATCTCCTGGCCCCTCCCTGTCATTATTTAATTCTATGGTTTTGTGTGGAAGGTTTACTGAGTCAGGTGATATAATGTCACTCACTTATACAGGATAGTTAAGATATTTATGCTACTAATTTCTCTTAATTCATTGAAAAAAGGTTTGTGCCAATATTGTTTGGACAATATTTCATGCCTCCATCTTGTACTCTTTGTAACTACTTTGAATATTACAATATACAATGTCTACTTTTATAATTTTATTACTTTTAATAATGAATCGCTATGAGATAGTTTCAAAGCACATTAGTAGGACAGCTACAGTAAATAATACAATGCATAATGTTGTCTTCATAGTATCTGTTCAGAGTATAAGATGTAGACATGATAACATTTCCAAACACTATTGATACAAATATTTCTTCTCATTGAGCTAAGAGAACGTAGTTGTACGCATAGTCCAGTATTCCACAATAGTAGTGGGTTATCAGAACTGACATTTTTGGAAGCCACTGACTTGATACAATGTCTTAAGTATTGTCACTCTCCTATTAATTTGTTTTGAAATTTTGTGGGGTTTTTAATCCTTAAAATGAAAACAAATTAGTGCTGGGTGTTACGGCTCAAGTCTGTAGCCCCAGCACTTGGAAGGCTGAGGCAGGAGGATCGGTATGAGTTCCAGACCAGCCTAGGCTACAAAAGTGAGCTCAAGGCCAGCCTGAACTGCATAGGGAGGCCCTGTCTCAAAAATACAATCAATCAATCAGTAGAAATTAACAAACTTTAAGCAGGCAAAATAGCAAACCCTTCTATTCCTGTTAGATGTGGTACACATATTTTCGATTTTCTTTATTGATCAGAAGTGAGATAATGTCACTCTACATGAAAACTGAGACGTTCTTGCCATTTGTTTTCTGAGTAAGTAATAAGTATTAATATTAGTGAGTCTATCAAATATTCTTGCTATTCTACACATTTTGAAAAACTTACTAATGTCACTACTAAGAAAATAAGTGAGTCTGTCAGAATTTAGAAAATTATTTACATTTTCCATTGCTTAAACTGTTTAAGAGCTTGGATATTTTACCCCCAGATGTTTTAATTCATTCTCTTAAGTGTTTCTCTAAATATATCTTTTAAAAATAAGATTCACTGATAGCTCCTGAGAGACAATTGTTTTAATTTGGAAAATGTCTTATCATGTCTGACAGAATATATCCTTGGGCTTGTAAATCACAGAGGGAAAATTTTAAGCCACTTGGAAAAGCCTAACTTTCAAGTACACTAAATTGTCTATATAAAATTCATAGAACTTATCCTCAAGAGGAATCTAGGGCCAGGGAGCTAACTCAGTGGCCTAAGTGCCTGCACAGCAAGCATAAGGTCCAGACATAATGTAAAAATTTTCAGTATGCTTAATGAAACGCTGAAATTTCTCAAAACTCTCCTTTTAAGACAATCAAGAGTTTGGAGGGAATCTAATCAGATATTTGTAGACTCCATGAAGCATTAGTGAATCCTTGAGAACTGTAGCACACTGCAGTGTGAGTTCAGCCACTGACCCAGCTGTGGAGTGGTAAGTCACGTTCTGCATAGTCCTCATGGATGGCCTTCTTTTTCTTTCCAGTACCGGGGATTGAACTCAGGACCTTGCACTTGCAAGGTAGATGCTTAATCTACTGAGCTATCTCCCTGGCCCTTCAGCTGCTATTTTTTGTCATGCCTGCAGAAAAAGGGCCCTCACTGTTTATGCACGCGCGCGCACACACACACACACACACACACACATTTCCTTATGAAACTTAAATACAGTAAATGATTACCAGGAGAAATTTAGTTCTACCTTCAAGTTTATTCAAGTGCTAGACCTCACAGAAATTAGCATACATACAAAATCGCTACAAAGCTCCTCTGCAAATTTTAAGTGGGAGATTCCACTGTGACTGCTTCATAAAATGAAATAGCATGACTTAGAACATCAGTCTTCTAATTAAAGTGCAGCTATGTTCATGACATTTTCATTTGATAGGAGTGTCTTAAGTTTTCAATGGCGAACTTAATTCTAGCAGCCTTCCAGAAACTCCGCTACTCATCTACACCATGATATTTTACGAACAGATTTCATCCTCTCATGGCCACTAGTACCAGTGTGGTGGTCCTCATGTGAACCACTCTTTCATGGGTGAAGATTATGATGAATATTATGCTTGCTTCATATTGAATGTCAAGCTTCCTTTGTACAAAATTTTGCTTACTTTTGCTATGGAAATACAAGCAAATAAGCAAACCTTATTTCTGTAATGTTTAGTGATTACATAAAGTCATTTTTTCCTTTAACCTTTTAGAACTTAATTTACACATTACTCATCTTTATTACTGGCAAAATAATGTGTTAAAATCTAGTTCTAAGAAAAGTCCCACTTCTGTCAAGTGAGTCGCTCTTACTGGATCATCATTACTAAGAACTACTAGTCAGTCCTTTTAAATTTCTGTATATGTTATAAAACTTCAACGATGTTCATAAAACTTAGGAACATGTTACACTATCTGAAATAGCAAGTTTTGGAGGTGCTTATGTTTGTTTTCTTAGTACTTTTATCTTAAAAGTTTAAAAGTATAATTAAACTGGTATTTTGTGATCTAAAAAAATGCCATATCTACTCTTTGAAACTTGCTTTTCCATGTCACTACCAATTAGCTAGTCAATTTACATACACACACACACACACACACACACACACACACACACACACACACACCCGAAATCACAAAGCAACAACAAAACTCTTAGGTGGGTCTTGCACTAAATTTATTTATTAAGGTGGATCAAAATTCCAAAACTACCAGATACTGAGGCTCCTCAATTTAAAGCCATTTATAAACCTCACTTAGTTTTTTTGTTTTGTTTGGTTTGGTTTCGTTTGGTTTGGTTTGGTTTGGTTTGGTTTGGTTTTAGAGGATAAGGCAAGTTTAATCCAGCGATAGCTCACAGAAAGCATGAAGTAATGGCGAATGAAGAAATTCGTGTCCCTTGTTGAATAGGGACGCGAACCCATTTGGGGCTTTTGCTGCTATAATAACTTAAAACTATAAGTTCTTATAGGAGCAACAGTTCAGCTGCATGTCCTAAGCTCACTTTACTGTATTTTTATCACTGTTTAATCCAAATGGCTCCCAATGACATTGCAATGCTTTCTTTAACCCACATATGATTTTGAGGTGGTTTTTTTTGAACTCTGTGGTCCATGTATGTGGGTAGAAATCAGTACCTCAGCTCTCTTCTGATTTTTTTTTTTGCTTTTGTTTTATAATTGCTGTTATGTTACTTTACTTTGTTTCATTTTTGTTGCTATTAATAAGAAATAACATATTCTGATTATTATTACTTTCAATAAAAAATAATGATGAATAATAATATGATAGTTTCAAAACACATTAGTAGTGCCTTTCAATATTTGATACAATACATATTGTTGTCTTCCTACTAGTTCTTTAATAAGAAATAACAATGAGGCTGTTTCAAAACATGTTAGTAACACAGCCACAATAATTAATACAATGCACATTATTGTCTTCATAGTAGTTGTCCAGAGTACAGGATGCAGACATGATGACTCTTCTAAACACTATTGGTACAAATATTTCTTCTCACTGAACTAAGAAAAAGCAGCTGTATACATAGATCAATATTCTACAATAGTACCGGGTTATCAGCAATGTTGGAAGCTGTTGATTTGAGCCTTTTACAGCTCAGCATACTTATCTGGCTTTACTTTTTATATCTCTTGGTTAAACTTTTCTGCTGGGTGGGTAAGTCCAAGTTAAAGCAAGACCTATATAACAAAACATATAATTTTCATATCTGACAATGACAGTCAAATCCCCTCAGGATTTACCTTGAAGCTATGTACAGTGCTTTGTAGAACTATTGTCAGGGTCAGCCGTCTGGATGAGTCACAGCCATTGGTTGAGCGGCTTGTTCTCTGTGAAAGCCTGAAAGAATGTTTTCTCTCTAAGTGACCCTCCTTGGGCACACTAATATCGTCGATCCCTTTCCCCTGTAGCCCCATAATCTCCTTGAACAGAAAATTTGGGAAACCACTGAGTTATAGGATGTTATAGTACAGGTTCTCTTATGTCCTGAGTCCTCATTGACCTTGAAAGGTTAGGGCCAAAATATTGGCTATCCTTGTAGCCCTTCTTTTTCTCTAATTTTTGGTCTGAAGCTTAAGTTCTTAACCCTCCAGAAGAGAAGCTTAGTGATACTATTACTCTATAACAAAGGTACTTCATCTTAACATCACTGTCTTTCATAATATCAAATGCCTTAGACTTAACGTGGAACTGGTATTTTCCATCAATTATTGATATTCTAATAAATCCCTATAGAATGTGATTTTTAAAAAAGGTTACTCATTTTTACACAGAAATTTAGAAATCTAAGCATAGACAAAATTGTAGCAGGTCAATCCTATGGCATTTTTCCTTGTCTCTTATTCTCTTTTACTACCTTTTTTTTCTTTTAAAATAAACATTTACTTGAGAGTATAGCAATAATTGAAATTACATTAGAAAGAGCACATATCTAGAAGACCAGACTGACAGGCATTCTAAGCATGGTTTTAGTATCACACATTGCTATCCTCAGTGTCAAAAACTTGTTGGAGATTCTTAGGACCACTGTGTAATGCATCCTGTGTATATGAGTGCATGGTTTTGCCCCTGTCATGTTTCCTAACTTTTCAGCTTGCTGTCTCTTGATTGTGTAATCCTTAAGTTCTTGATTTCCATTCAGTTGTATTATGCCTTTCCATTTTGGTTTCTTCTTTGGAGTTCTTACACTAGAGAGACTGTATGATATTTACACATGTAAATCTGGTTTATTTCACTTATGATTATAGGTTCAGGATCCATCCACTTATATATGAAGGCTTCGAGTTTATCATTCTTTATAGATGAGTAATATGCCATTGCATAAAAACACCACATCTTTCAACCAATCTTCAGATGGTGGATATTTTGGTTGCTTCCAAGGTTTGGCTGTCACAAATCATGCTGCTATAAACCATAGGTGCACAAACATCACTATGATATGATGTTTTCACTTCTTCTGAGAAAATTCCCAGTAAGGGGATAGCTGGGTTGAATGGGATTTCCAGTTCTAGTTTTGTAAGGAGTCTTTACATTGCTTTCCATAATAGTTGCACCAGTCTGCATTTTCATGGTATCCATTCTTTCCGGGGTGAGATGGTATCTAAGTGTTGTTTTAATCTGCATTTCACGAATGGCTAGCACTGTGGAGCATTTCTTCATGTATTTGTGGGCTTCTTGAATTTCTTACCCTGAGAAGTGTGTTCATCTCAGATGCCCATTTCTGGATTGGGTCTTTGAATTTTGGGACCCTAATATTTTTAGTTCTTTATAAATTCTATGTCTAGAAGATCCTCGTCTGTGTACTTATTAGTTAATTTTTTTTTTAATTTGTGGATTGTCTTTTCACTCTGTTAGCAATTTCTTTTGGTGTGCAGAAACTTCTCAGCTGGAGGAGGTCCCAGTTGTTGCTTCTTTCAAGTTCGCATATGCACCTTAATTTTTGTCCATGAACTCTTTGCCTACCCCAATGCCTTTTGGGTATGATCAAGTGACTTCTTAGTTATTTAATTGACTCATTCTCGAGGAAAATGACTTTTCTTTGTACCGACATGCTTTCTGATTTAGCTCCTATTCAGCCCTTTTTATCCTTCCTTACTGGACTGAGAAGCTCCACCGTTTCAACAAGGGACAAGAATTTCTTCATTCACTATTCCTTCATGCTTTCTCTGTGCTAGTACTGGTTTAATTTGCCTTATCCTCTAAAATAATTACTTTGCAAAAAGCGAATTAGCAGCTAATTAAACTTGTTTGGTAATAGGTTTACATTACCCTAACATTTTAATAAAAAAAAACTCTAGGTACATTATGGAATTATAAATTGGCAACTATTTTATCTAGTAATTTTAAACATGTGTTTACAATGTTTTCTAATTCCTTCTTCTTCAAGGATTATTGGTCTTTTTCTCCCTACTATATTAAAAATATGTCCTATGCTGTACAGTTTTATCTTGCACGTATGTGGCAAGGTATTTATTTTTTGCTTCAATCCCTACACTTGAGATTTCTTTTAACTCTCAATATTTTTAACTTTCATAAGTGAAGAAACTTTTCTGCACATTATTTTATTGAAAATTGCCTGTTCTCCATTTTCTATGCCTTTCCTTCTAGAAAGTGTATGAAATAATGAAAGAAAGTCAGCAGTAAAAATTAAAAGAAGAAGAAGGTGGAGGAGATTGAGTCCGACATCGGACAACAGGTCCTGTGGCTCCCAGGCCCAGAGCCACCCAGGCAGTCTGGCATCCACCCACCTTCGTTGAGGCCCAGTTTGTACTCACATTGCTCAGGGCTCCGTCTCACACGCAATTGCTTCTCTCTGGACCATTGGGAATCTTTCACACTTCTTTGCAAGCTCAGCTGTGCATATTAAAATAATATTTGTTATGTTCTATGGAAGGCTTCCAGGTGGAAATATCTTCAGAATATATGGCTCATAATATTTCAGGAAGCGCAAATCAAAACTACATCTTTGGAGGGAAAACTTTTAATTGTACCAGTAAGTCTGGACCACTGTACACAGGCACAGCCCTTGACACGTTTGATAAATATTTCTGCTTGAAAGCTGGATCAAAAACAACTGCCTAGTTGGCAAAATATGAAACTGTAGTCAATTATTTGAAGACATTCTCTGTAGGTCTCATTAATTAGCATTTACCTTAACATTTCAAACTCCCTTAAAACTTTTACAACGATTGCTTTAAGGCAATTTTATTATTCCCTTTTATTGGCTTGTCATCGTTCTCTCTTGTGACAAATGGGAGCAAAGGAGCATGCATGTGTTGGCTCAGCACCAGGAGAACAGTGCAGTAGGTGAGCTAACCTTGACTCCTTCGCAGTGGGCCTGGTAGAAGCTGCTGCTCCTCCTGACCTCTTATGCCTAACTCCACATGAGACAGTTTTGTTAAAATGGTTTAATAGAGATTATGCTTTTAGGATGGCCTGGTGTTTTGGAGATGCAGGATCAAAAGCTGCCCTGCCTTTTATATATTTGGCTACTTGCTGTCTCTCCCCATTTTTTCTCCTTGAGTAACATTATTACAGCATCTCTTGCCCACATCTGGTTTCTCACAGGCCCAAGGTTCCTGGTTTTGCTTTCCCAAGAAGTACACAAACAATTCCACAGGAGAACACAGGACCCTCACAAGTCTTCATCGTAGAGCAGGTGCCCATGATAGCCAAACACACGCAGAGATAACCAGCCTAACTGCCTTCGTAGCAGCAGCACCTGGCACAGACCTCGAGGTGGAAACGACGCGTGCTTATGAGATCCACCAAGTCCACTGCTGAGTTCCAGACCTTGCTCACAGAAAGACTTGTGGGAGAAAGGGTTAGAGTGGGAGGAAACCTGAATTCCTTTTCATTGGTTTCAAGGCAAAAAAAAAAAAAAAAGAAAAGAAAAAGTCCAAGCGAAGAAGGGCAGGGAATGAGCATAGTACTATTGTAGTAATTCCTACTGTAATTTTCATGCATACCTAGAATTTTCCAATTGTCCCATAGCTGGAATTAAGTTACTCATCAAGTGACATGTGTCAGGCACTGTCCCTGGCATTTTGTATATAGAAGAAATGACCCAGATGAATAGCCCTGCCCTCCTGGAGCTTTTGTTGTAGTTATGGGGAAGAGGTGCACAAAAGCAGAGACTACAAGGACATGAATGCAGGACGCAGAGCGTGTCCGAGGTGTGACGAGGAAAGCAGAAGCCGCCAAGAGGTCCAGGGCATGTGTCCCGAGAGTGTCATTTTCAATAGAGTGACCAGGGAGAGCTTCCCTGCACAAGTGACATTTGAGGGGACAAGAGTGGAATGAGTGGGTCGCGAGGACCCCAGGACAGGAGTGCTCCAAGTGGGGAGGACAGAGAGCACAGAGTGGGCAGACAGGAAAGAGGTGCTGGTGCCCAGGGAACAGTGAGCAGGCGCCACGGCAGGAGTGGGAGGAGGAAGGGCCCCCAGGTGCGTCCTCAGAGGGACCTCTTGCCCTCACCTTTCAGTCTTCTTGCTGGAAGTCAGAAGCAATACATGAGGAGTTGGACCTAGGCAAGCTACTTAAAGCTGCATTGGAATTAGTTTCTTCTTTTCAGTTTTCTACGAGTAGACGTTTCTAGAATGTAGAGACTGCATTCCTCCCGGGCTGGGGGTGTATGCACATAGCCCTTCTCAGTTCATCTTCGGGGCCTCTTTCCCACACCTCCCCCACTGCCTCCATCTTTAGACCCTTTTCATTTTGCAAAATATCTATCTCTTCATTTCCTCCTATCTACCTTTTATATCCCTCTGTGTTTATGCTTTGGGCTTTCCACATAGAAGAGACCATGTGATGCTCCAGCTTGGGGGTCTGATTTCATCCCCCTAATATTGGGTTCCAAGCTGCATCTGCTTTCTTACAAATGACTCCAATGGTTCTGTCTTCTTGGCAGGACAGTGCTCCACTGTGTGTAAATACCACATCGTCTTTACCCATCCATCTATTGCTGGTCACATAACCCACTTCCAAGATTCAGCTTTTGCGCATTTTCTGCTATAAGCAGTAAAGTGAATTAAATTATTTTTTCAAAACTTCAAAACAGTTGAGACCAGAGGACCTGCAGGAGCAGGGAGCTGAAAGCTCCTGGAGCGGCTGGGAACAGTGTGAACTTTTCCCTGAGTGAGATGGAGAGCCACTGGCAGGAACATTGTGGTCCAGATGAGAAGTCGGCACACGTACTGCAAACAGAAAATGGCAAAAGCTGGAAGTCACTGGGGTTAAGAAGTGATTTAAGGGCCTGGCGGGATGGCTCAGTGGTCTAAAGCGCCTGCTTCGGAAAGCGTGGGCGGCTTCAGGGACCGCGGTTCGATCCCCGGCACCACATGCTGTGCCAGCCCGGCCCTCGGGGCGGGCTGAGCCAGCCAAGAAAATAAGTGAATAAATAAAGGTTCTGAAATAAGAAAAAAAAAAGTTATATTAAAAAAAAAAAAGAAGTGATTTAATGGAAAACAGGCATTTTTTTTTAATATTGATTGGAAGAAATAAGTAGAGGGAAAGTGGGTGAATGACATATATGAAGGGGAGACAATGGTTAGAGGTGAAACTGGGGGTGAAGGAAAGAAAAGCAGGGAGAACAGGAGGGCCCCAGTGTGGGCAGGACCCTGGACAGCTCACAGACCGGCAGCAGGGACCAGCGGAGGCGGGCAAGGGCACCAGAAGGGGACAGGTGGCGCCCCCCAGGCGGGAGCTCAGGGAAGCTGTCTTCTAGGGGCTTTGTTTACCCTTTGGAATGGGGCCCGAGGTCAGCTGAGCAAGACGAGGAAAAGTGGAAGCAGCCCCTCGGGGGACTATGGGAAACCACGTGGTCACAAGTAAGATCTACACCCCAGCTCTACCTCACCTCTGCCTGTGCTGTGACCGTGGCCGGCCGTGCTTCTGTCTTCCTGACCTCACTTCCTTACACAAAACGAGGGAAATAATGTCACCAACCCCACTGCTTCGTGGCGAGGACAAAGGACAAGATTACCAGAGCAATTTCCACCATTGCTATGGCGGCGGGGGCGCTCAGTTCCTTAGTAATGGGTGGATTGTGATCCGCTGTCTCTCTTTTCAGGAGGTTCGTGCTCACCAAGCTTCGAGTCATCCCAAGAGGAGCCTTTTCGGGATTTGGGGACTTGGAGAAAATGTATGTACCCGACCCTGATGCTCTTGAGCGTCTGAATGGGCTCCGGAGGGAATTTGAGGTTCCATCCATCCAGAGTTAGCCACCACAGCTACAGGCACATTCAGCCAACCATGGGCTAAAATTATTTGGAAGAAATTTTGTCCACTGGGCATGTACAGAAGTTTTGTCACTATTCCTTAAGAAATACAGCATAACCATTATTTCCATAGACTTACAATGCATTTAGCCATGAAAAGTAATTTAGAGAAGATTTATGTGCATGAGTACGCGGAAGGATATGAGTAGGCTACATGCAAATACTGCGCCGTTGTACGCGAGGACTCAAGCACCTGCAGATTGGGGGTCTGAGCAGGGCTGATGGAGGTGACAGCACTTTGAAGCCAGCCCGTTAAGCCAAGTAACCCTTCTGTGTTTCAACTCTTGTCACTCTTTTCTGTGCTTCCTAAAAACCAGCGCAGAATCACTCTCCGCCTGGCCTTTGAAATTAGCAGAAGCCCAAGACGAGCTGCCCTCCCCTGCGCCTTCTTGACAGGCATCGCTCTCAGGATCCCTGGGAGTGCGGTTTTCAGAAACCAGAGGCTATTCTTTCCTGATTATGAACTTCTGCTTTCGGAAATAGTTTTCGCTATCTCTGATCCAATTTCAACTGGCAGCAGGGCCTGCCATTTGCATTTAGAGATTCCCTGGTCTTCTTCCTAAGCTGAGCACACAGCCCAGGGGTCGCTGGTGCACAAACACTAAACAGGATCGGAAGAGCTCACAGCACTGACTGATTTCCATTGAAAAGGGGACCCTCTTTCACCACAAGTTCTTATGGGGCTGATTTAATTTGGGGCTTACCCAAACAGAGCTTTGCTCCAGAGTAGTGAAAAAGAGTGACTCCCCCCTGTGCCTAAAGTGCACTGCCATTCCTTTGAAGGCTTTTGCTGCCACCTCAGACCTTCTCACAGAGAAGGAGCGTGCTTCGCTCCAGGCCAGCCATGACTCGGACACTGATGTAGGAAAGGCACAGGTAAAACAAGTATTCAGAAAGAAATGATTTCTCGCCGTCCTTGCTGTTTGTCGTGATACGGTTAAAGCAATTCTCGGGTAGCCATGTTTCTCCTTATTGGAACAGTTCTACTTTTCTTATTTCTTTTCCACGCGCCCCCTCCAAGAGTGTCACTTGCTGAGGTCTAGCAAAGTGAGAAAGGATTCCATTAACAAAGGAACACCGACCCGAGAGGTAGCAGTGCGTTATAGCGATTGTGCCACCTGCTTCCAGGAGAGAAGTCAGAAGTCCCAGTCTTGGTGTTAGTTTTAATACAAAGTCACCGCCACCCTGATCACATCACCTTGTCTTTCTGGGCCCTGGCTTCCTCACCTGTGTGTTAAGAGAAGAACCGTAAAGGAGGGCTTCATTGGTGTTGTGTTTCTACCTCAAGTTGGCTAAGAGTCTAAGACGGGACAGTCTGCAAGGGTTACGTTGATGCCATAGTCACTCACCTGAACCCAGATCACCAGAGAGACCACAGGGGCTGAGGGCCCTGGGCTCTGGGCATTGAGGGAGATCCCCAGCTGGAGCAGCCGCTGCCCTGCTGGGAACTCAGGTAGACTGCATGACGGCTGGTGCTGCCCTGTGTCCCAAGCATGCGGCACTGCACAGTAATAGCCACTAAAGTCAGCAACGTCAGACGCCATAAATAATTCACCTGTACCAAGTCCAGTGCAGGTGGTGGGTCGCCCCTTGTGGTCCCTCATCACAGGAGCCCTCCCTGGGGTTTGCTCTGTGGCTTGCCATGCTGAGTGGACCTGAGGCTCCGTTTCTCCCTTCTACCTTGTCTTGACTACTCAGCCTTCACCCATGCAGGGAATTGTGGGAAATGACATGAATCCTCCTTTGTGGCATTTCTGGTGTCCTAAAGCCTTCCCAAGTAAGAGAACTAGAGCAGAGCTGAGCCCCATGGAAACTGCCTCCTCGGCAGCCTCCCTCGGCAGCCTCCCTGCCCTGCCTCATTCTCCATCTCCAAGTTCCCCTCTCCTCTCCAGGCCTACAGCTTCGCTCATGTTCTTCCTCTCTGCTTACGCACTTTACTGAATTTAATGAATTCCGGCTTCATCCTCAGCATCTCGCTGTCCACGGATGAGCCTCTGTCACTCATTCGGCACGTGTGATCAGGTTTGCCCATCCTCGCTTAAAAAAGAAACAAAAAAATGTCTCAGGGTGTCTTAGTTGCTCTTCTCTCATTGCTGGGACAAGTACCCTACACCCAGAATGAAGGAAGAAAAGCTTTATTCAGCTCACAGTTACTGGAGGTTTCAGTCCACATTCAGCTGGCTCCAAGGCTGAGTGGAACAGGGAAGAGGGCATTCAGTTCATGACAGCGGGACAGCAAGAACATGACGACAGAGGCAACTGACCAACCAGGGCAACATAGAGCAGGAGAGAGAGTCTGTTGCTCTCTCTCTCTTACGTTACATCCAGGCTCCCTGCCTCAGGCTATCCTCCTCTGGCCACACCCATAATCCCAGCAGTGCTAAGACACATGATCCCAGTGGATCGTGAGTTAGTCTCAAACTCTAGAAGTCCCCGCCCTATGATTGCATGAGGCTTTGGGGGGACAACTAGACACAAGCTATAGCACACAGGGCAAAGCCTAGCTCTGCCCATGCAGTCTTTCTTCCACTCCCCGTCACAATCCCACGTTTGCAGCAGTGGCCTACGCTCACTGCCGTCTGCAGGGTCCTTGCAGGCGTTCCTCAGGCCGTGCCATTTGCTGCTTGGCTATAAATTTTCCAACCCTATTAAATTATTCTGTGAAAGGCCAAAACAATACAGTGATTGGCAAATGTAGTGATTTCCACAGGGAGGATAAAACAAGTGCTAAATGTGGCAGGCTTCTGTCAGAGCCTGGCACACAATCAAGTCCTCAATAAGTGTTAACTACAGTGATAATAATTATAATGCGGGTAGAAATAATAGAGCTCCCACCAGTATAAATTCTGCTCATTTTCGAGTTAGTTTAATTCTAGAAACTTCACTAACCACACAGAGCTCTTTCTCTTCTACATAACAACAGGATCCCCACTTGTCCAGTGTTAGCTGTGTGCCCCAGTGACCAACATAATTTGGCTTCCGCTTAGCCCCCAGCAACAGCCTCAGCTTTTGTCTGTGGCTCTTTTCCGTCTCACTTCAAGTCCACGGTTGAGACAGACATTTCTGGCTCTAAGGATGGAGCCCGTGACACAGGCAAAGTCACGGGAGCATCGCATTCTCTTAGTTACCATGGTAATTCCAGGAAAGCTTGTGTGATCTACATAAGTCAGAGAGAATTTTAAGATTTTATGGGATCTAGCAGGGAAAAGGTCTGCTCTTTCTTTACAGAAGCCCAAGAAAGATGTAAAACCCAGACCCACCTTGCCACCCATGGCTGAAACTGACATGGGAACATGGGAAGCAGAATCAGAGTGATGGAGAGGCCAGGGTTGGGGCAAGAGCAAGGCTCATGGTTCAATTCCTCGTAGGAAGGAAGGAAGGAAGGAAGGAAGGAAGGAAGGAAGGAAGGGAGGGAGGGAGGGAGGGAGGGAGGGAGAGAGAGAGAGAGAGAGAGGGAGGGAGAGAGAGAGAAAGAAAGAAAGAAAGAAAGAAAGAAAGAAAGAAAGAAAGAAGGAGAGAGAGAAGGAGAGAGAGAGAGAGAGAGACAGAGAGACAGAGAGAGAGACAGAGAGAGAGACAGAGAGACAGAGAGAAGCTGGGTCCAGAGAGCCAAATAAAGCTTTCCAAGCCATTCTTCCTCACTGGTCACCAAGCTAAATAAACTCTTAAATTCTTTCTTTTAAACATATTAGGAGATTATTTTCCTTTGCCTCTCACAGCAGAATACTAATCAATATAATGTTCACATAATTTATTTTGTATGCATCTTCCTGTGAATTTTCGTCTTGTGCTATATCTATGTAATGGCCCACATCGTAGTAGATTCTCACCTGTGTTCATATGCCCAAAGGTCTCCGTTATTGTTACCACTTATATTATTTAGTATTTTCTACTCATATTTGGATATCTTGTTTCCCTACAGTATTTCTCAGTTCATTTATCCATCTACTTAAATATTTATCATGTGTATCAGATTCAGAGCTGTATGGATGAATTCAGTATGGATCAGGGCTGAGTTCAAAACAAACACACCCTTGTCCTCATGGAATTTGTAGCTCCGTAGGGCTGTTAAGGGTTATCACACAAACAAATGGGTAACCAGTGGTCAAGGACATTTCAGAATAGAACGCACTTTTTCCCTATGGCATCAGACTGGCTTGCTCAGATTCTGGGATCGCACAGTGAGTTTCCTCCTTCCCTTTAATCTACCCAAATGCGGAGCACACCTTCTCAGCTCTGTGAGCTGCACAAGTGGTAAGGATATGACCTGTTTCGGAGGGTCACTGAGGAACTTGGATGCACACTCTCAGTGTGTGTCC
Source organism: Myocastor coypus (assembly GCA_004027025.1). Taxonomy (NCBI): domain Eukaryota; kingdom Metazoa; phylum Chordata; class Mammalia; order Rodentia; family Myocastoridae; genus Myocastor; species Myocastor coypus. The sequence goes on from PVJA010001286.1 coordinate 45,609, forward strand.
AACACAGCATAGGCATTGATGGTTCGGTTCTTCCTGTTGGCAGAATGGTTCAAAGTACAGCCCCGACCCTAGAGATGAGTCCTCCGCGGATAACTCAGCTCGCGTCCACTTCTATCAGAAATTAACAAGGAAAGAGGCTTTGGTTGATCTAGGACAGGAACTGCTCTACTAGAAGCGACGGGGGCACGGTCCACACGTCAGCTGATGTTCATACTTCGGCCCTCACCTGCAGGCCTACCCCAATCCTGCTTCCTCTTCATTGCTTTGGGACTTGCTGGGGGAAGCAGGAAGCCATTAAACCCTCTGCTATGTGAAGTGGCTTTGCAAAGTGCACTGTAAACTGTTTACATTGTCTTTAATTACTTCGGAGCCATATGTCAGCTTGGTATAAAGTGTGAAGATTACAGGAGCAGGCTGGGGGGAGTAGGTGACAATGTGGTGATTTATGGTAACTAGGAAAATTACGTATGGAAATGAGCACGATTTAAAAACACATCTACGTGCTATTATAACACTGGAGGGGAAAGAAAAGCCAGTTTATAACAAAGTATCTTTGAAAATAGGAGCATGATGAATATGTAAATGAGACCAATCAACATCAGCTGAGATATGGTATATGCAGATTAGACGGCAGCGAGCCAAAATGTGAAATAGCTCCCAAACCATAAATGTGAACCATATAAAATTCATTTGAAATATTCATGATAACATAAGGACAAAAAAATATAATCAAGTGATTTATCTGCATATAAAACTAAGAACACTGGGCGGACACTCCAGTCTCCACTTGCAGATCACCGGAGAGAGTAATTGTAACTGTGGGAATTTTAGCAGAAGAGACTGAGTGAAAGAGAGCTACCGCAAACACACTAAAAATGTCGCAAGCTCTCCCTACCCTTAGTTTGCTGGGTCCGCTCAGTACAGATAAACACAAAGCAAACCAGCCAACTCGAACGGGATAGAAAGCGAGAGTTCCCGTCAGCCCTCTGAGCCCTTCCTTGTTAGATGGTGAGACGGCTCTGAGCCCCTTCTGCCCAATGTCTGTGGCTCAGGCTTCCCCGGGCAATGGAGCCCAGAGTGCCAGTTCCCCACATAAAGCAAGAACTCTCTAGCCTTCCAGGGAACATAAAAGGCCAGTGAGCACTAATTAGACTCTGGGAAAGGGAATAGAAGTCCCCAGACATAACTAGAATAATAAGGTCCTTCCTCTGTCACCTCAGGTCACAGTTGAGCATTGCCAACAGAGCTTTAAAATAATCCAGATGTTTCAATGTCATCCTCAGAGATTATGTCCCAGCTTTACGGGTGGGTACACGGAGTAATCACTGTTAAAGATTCCTTGATGCTTCTGCTGTACATCTAGAGTTGAAAGGCATTTAGGTGAACAACAGTCTGGATACATTTGTACCAGGATGACTTATGAATGCACACCATGTGTCGGCACGGCATGGCGGGCACGGATCCATAAGAGGAGGTTGGCAAGACTCAAGGTTAAGGGAGCAAGAGTCAAGGTTAAGTAAAGGTTAAGTGAAGGCGCTCAGTGAAGGGGTACCTCACAGGCCTGGGGCACAGGTCTCAGTCTCCTAGTGGGATGGGAACTAAACAGGACGCTTCGAGCACAGCATCAAATGGCGGATTGAGACTTTCGTTAAAATTTCTCATGCTTGCATTTTTATTCACTAATATTTTAAAAGATTTTTGTGATTGTAGTCAAAGAAATGTTGATAACCCTTTTGTAATGTATTTGCTTTGGTTTTACTAGTGTTATAAAATGAGCTAGGGAATACAGTGCTTGCATTCTGAAGAGAATTGTTTTGTAGAATTTAATTAAGGATGAATCATTTTTGCCCACAAAGTGTGTCAGGTCGACTGCGTATCTACAGGTGAGGAAAACGTGAGCACAAAAATTAATTCTAAAGGAATAATCCAAAATTGCCACTTGTAATGGGCCAAGATTTCTGCCAAATGAGCACAAGAGGAGATCAGACCCTTCCCGCAGCAGTAAAAGCACTGGCAGAGCAATAGGTAAATAAACTGTGGGCCTCCTGCTCTGCTCATGGCTCTGTGCCCTTCAGCTTTAGGCCATTACAAACTTAGCTTTTGTGGATTTTTTTTTTTTTTTTAGGACCGGTGATTGAACTCAGGTCCTTGCATTTGCTGGGCAAGTGCTTATTCTACTGTGCTATCTCCCCAGCCCATTTTGTGGATATTCTTGAAAAAAACTTTGTGTGAGCATCTATTTTTATTTCTTTTGGATAAATGTGAGAAACTGAAAAATTATTTTCAAAAGGGATTCTCCTATAACATATGCTCACCAGAAATGTAGGAGCTCCAGTTCCTCCACGGCCTTCCCGGTACCTCGTATTATATCAGTTAATCGAGGGCGTCCCGGGGGTATAATGGTGCTTCGCTCTGCTTCTAAGCGGCACTGCTCCAGTGAGCAGCCACGCACATCTTCTCCTGTGCCCACTGCCCATTGGGCACTTCTGGAAGGGTCGGCTCACCGCTTTTGCTCCTTTGGCAGAGACTTAGAAGTGATAAAGAGAAGGACGGGGCTGCTCAGGCGCGCGGCAGCACGGCCACATCACTGCAGGGCGCCGGTGCCCTGCTGTCGTACGACAAGGACCTTGGCTCCAGAACGGCGAGCAACGGGGGCCCATGGGAGGGCGCTTACGTGGTGGAGCCCGAGCTTGAGCCCAAGGCAACCCCGGCCCTCCTCCTACACAAGGCTTGCGTTTGCATCTGCCAGCTTGCAGAACTGTCCTTCTAGAGTCCAGGAGCATCTAAGAGGAGTAAGAAGGTGGCTGAACTTTCCTTTAGTGTCACTGATCATTAGGAGGAAAAAGTCGTGTGCCTTAGAATTTGGAACCTACAGAAACCAAAAGCTGTAGTCATTTCTCACTGGGCCGTTGAACGCAAGAAGGAAACAACTTCTTGGTGCCTCTCTGCTGTCAAGTTCGCACCGGCCAAGTCCTTCCTTGGGAAGGCGGCTGCCCTGCCAAGAGTAGCTTTAGTCCAAGGGTTTGCAACCTCAACGGCCAGCTAAGTTGCAAATTAACTTAGTCAGCAGCTGGAAAAAGCAAGAGTTGGGCAGAAGAAATCAGTCTCGCTGACCCGAGCCAAGCATGAGTTAGTGTCTAGAAAGCGGGCGCCCTTTCATTTCCTGTTTTCCATAAACTTCCGAAAAATAAATATTTTTGTTGTGTTTATTGCTACAACCAAGAACACAAAAGGCTATTTTCTTGTCACTTTTTGTGTTCTTGTGGTTTTACTGTTTCCATTAAGTCTCTGCATTTTCGACTCTTTCCAGTTGGCTCCTTAAAATAAACTCGGCAATAGCTTTCTGTTCAGCTCGGAAAGGGAACAATTTATTCACTTTCTGTTTATGTGCTTGGGTTTTTCTTTTGTTTTCCCTTTGCGGGCTCAGCTGACTTCGTTTCGGTGTCAACTTCTTTCATGTGTTGGGGATACGGGGGATGAAACTCCCAACCTGAAAGGCACCTGCGATGAATCTGTGTTCTCTAAAACCCAAGAATGAATCTTAGAACAAACCGAGGTTAGGAGTAGAATATCCACCAGGGGAAAGAAAGCTTCTGTCCAAGAGAGGGATGGAAGGGAGACCCGAGTGGGTTACCCCAGGAAGCTGTCTCTTTCAGGGATTTTTATAGAGCAAAACCATGTAGCGAGGCGGGTCTCGGGTGGAGAACGGGGAACTCACCTAGGTGGGCATACACTCAACCCATAAGACTACAAGTGCAATTGCTCAGGTAAAGTTGATTTGGATCCAGGATCAAATGAGGAAGTGAGCCGTGTAGCAAAAGGGCAGTAATGGAGAACAGGAGTTAATCCGGTAGCCGGTAGCACTTGGATTACTGTCTCTTCCTGACTTCCTCAAAGGCATGATCAACCCCAGGTGTTTATCTTTAGGGAGGTGAGCGTTTGTTCTGTCTTCACTCTTTAGGTCTGGCACATACAGGGAGCGTCCATCTCTCTTACAGTTGCAACCTATTTTGTCTGGCATACAGTCTCCCTCAAGGACCGATCCCTATCTGACTGCCTATAATATTTCCATGTAATTCAGCTTCCTATAACATTGGGATAAAGGTCTACAGGAGAAAAAGCTCCTGAGATCCGTAAACTTCTTACGTATTTAGGACAGGGTCTACAAGGTGTACAGGGCCTCACTATGTAGATCACACTCTTAGTGATTCTCTTATTTTCAGCCTCCCAACTGCTGGGATTACAGATGTGCGCCCTCACGTTCAGTCTCGATCGCCGTCTCCATGCCCTGTGGGGCTGGATTGGCAGAGCATGCCAGAGATCACACCCTGACTGCTGCCGCTGCACTCTGCCTACGCAGGAGCTTTTGTCTGCTGAGCTATCTGGCCAGCCCTGGAGATCTATCATTTTAAAGATATACCCGGCCCTAAACTTAGAATTCTGTATGGTTCGGTCCCTTACGCTTTATTCATGAGGGGCAAGTGGGGTCTCCCTGCGTATAAGGGGAAACAAGAAAGACGCAGGGAGAGCTCCTTTGTGACCTCGCAAGCTTACAGAAGTAGAACTATAGTTTGTAGAAGTCCCAGGCTCGACAAGGCCCGGACTTGCCCTCCTTTGCACCCCCAGTGGCTAAGGGCCTCCCCCACCCTGCCATTTGATTCTTCAGTGTGGTCCTGGCTCTAGAGGTTTCTGTCTGGTGCCTTTTATTTAGCAGCAAAGACTCTGAGGTGGCAAGATGTAGCTGCAGCTCCCACAGGCTTTTCTAGCTTGCCATGGGGCACCATCTCTGCCCCTGTTCTAATCCCCAGCCGAGCGAGGCATCTGCTCTTATCTCTTACAGTTTCTGCTTCGGCACTCTTGCCCTTCTAACCTCGCTTAACAAGGCAGGCCGTGGGACAGACCTTCCGGTGGGTTCCATTTGCCACCTTCCTAGAGACACCAGAACATGAACTGGCCGTCCCTTCCCATCCCTGCCAGTAACTCGGTGCTGTGTCTGCCCAGAGAAGATACAGTAACAGTGGCAGCATCGTACTGGAGTTAATAATATCCTCATGGCCCTGCTCTGGGGACACTTGCTATGTTTTAATAGAATGGTATTAAAATAAAAAGATGCAATCTACAGGTAAGCTCCAATCGATGCACGAACTATTTATTTTTATTTCCTCATTTAGCCGTGCCCATCGTAGCCACATCCATCTGGGCCGTTTATAACTCAGTCAGATGCTCTACACAGTAAAAGACTCAAATGGAATACGGCCCTCACCTGCCCACCCCCAACAATAAACCATGCGAATCTTACACTTCATAAACCTTCCAGCAGTACTCAGCTTCACCCCAGCCCGGCAGAAACCAAGGGGCCCGGGATGTGTTTTCATAGCTCTGACCATCCCAGAAGCAAGAAAGGCAGGGAGGGGAAAGTGGAGGAGGAAGGAGTGGGGTAAATGTTAGTGCTCTCCTTGGCTGCGAGATACGGAGAGAATTTGGGCACGGAAAAACAATTGCTGATGCCAAGCATTTTATAAAGACCTAATTTGCACTTGGATAGGAGGGTGCTTTACAAGGCTAAAAAGACACACACATGCAAGGTATGAATAATACAGAAAGCAGTTTTCTCTCTTCCCAGTCGGTGCCTCAGCCAACCCACCGCGAGGACCACGGATCTACCCTGGGCCCCGCTCAGGGGCCGGCAAGGCCCCCAGCACAGTGGAACGCGAGGCTGGCAATACTTGCGACTGTCTCAGCTCGACCTCTTTGCTCTTTCCCAGACCTCCCGTGACACCCGCACTGCCTCTTTCTACCAGGAAACCGCTTTATATTTTTACTATTATTATCGTCTCAACCATTTTTCCGGCCTTATTGAGGTATGACTGACATAAAAATTGTATATCTTTAAGGTGATTTTTTTTGACATATGCATACGCATTGTGAAGTGATTAGCCACCATTACGCTAATTAACATATCCATCACTGCACACTGCCCGGATCTGGTTCTCAATTTCCTTTTAATCCTGCTACAAATGCTTCATGTCAGTAAGGATAAAGACATCAGAAGAACCTGATGACTCCAAAAGTCTGCGGAGCTCCTGAATGAACTTCTCCAAGGCAATTAATTTGCCTTATAAAAGTGTAATTTCCAATCTGATCACATTGCTAACAGAGGAGCTTCAGTCAGTGTAAAGCATGTGGCTTTAAAGTGTGAAAATGCGTGTGGTAACTGGCTTCTTCGTTGAGCCTGCAATACGCACATGCACAAGAAGTTACACCGCGCCAAAAGATGACCTTCCTCGGTCACGTGGGGCTGGTGCCTTAAGGACCCAGTCTGAGGCGAGACGCCATAAACACCCCTTCTGTCTTCCCTTAGGCCCCCAGCCCTGCTTCTCCTGACAGAGTCCTTAACTTCCCAGCCCAACTAAGCTGGCAGTTGAGATGACACCTTTTATTTAGTAAACGGGGCATGGGTAGAGGGAGTTTACTATAGCTCTGTCCTGCAGGACGAAAACAAATCCTGCCCAAGAGAGTAAGTTCCATCCTAACTTCAAGGAAGTAAAAGTGAAATCCGAGATGGCTGGTTGAGGCTTTCGAAGGAGGAGATTTATAGACTTCAGTCACACGCTGGAGACAGGCGCAGACTGATGATGGACACCAGCTCATCCATCAGGTGATTTACGAGTTCAGAGTGAATGGCGTCCGTCCTTCCCGTGCGTCTGGGAGGGAGAGGCTTGGACGACGGATGACCTCCCTGCACTGGGCCCGCCGACGCTGACGGGTGTGGACACTGCTGCGCTTGCGCGGCTCTGCTTGGAGGAACAGCAAGACAAACGACGCAAACTGAAGGGAACATAGTCCAGCCATTCATCAGTCAGTAACCTGAATTGTTCTGGGGCCGTGGAATTAGTATTAACTATATGCAGAAATATTCTGATGCAGTTGATGCGCCAGTCACTGCTGGATGCTTTAGGAAATAAAGACGAGGAGATACAAGACCCGCTGCTAAGAAATTTCTGTCTTGCTTAAGAATAAGAGCAATCAAGTGGTGCACACCTAGAATTTCAGGACTCGGGAGGCTGAGACAGAAGAAATGTCACAAGTTCAAGGCCAGTCTGTCAAAATAATAATAATAATAATAATAATAATAATAATAATAATAATAATTTCATCTACCATCTGTTGCATAATTCTTTTTGCAGAACGTGTTAAGCCACTTTATACACACTGTCTTATTTAATTATCATAATCTTAAGTTATCTAATTTTCCAATAAGAGGATTGAAACTAAAGTGCTTATGGGAGTTTCCGAACATCATAAAGTTAATGAATGGTAGAGCCAGGATTTGAACCCCGGGCACATTTACTCCACAGCTCTATGCTGTGGTGGTGTCTGTAGATATAAGAAGTGTCAGCCTGATAAGACAAATATAAAAGAGTAGTTAGTTACTTGGACCTCTATCAGAGACAAGTTATACACATGCAAACACAAATTCGTAGAGTTCGTACCTATTTATCTATGGTAGTTTCCTGAGTATCTTGCTCTAGGTGTGCTATTGTATGGTTCCAAAATGTCTCTTATACTATGAACTCATGGGTCTCCCATACCAACTCTTTCACAGAAGATGGGTCAACTATCTGTGCCCACTGTACCCACCTCTGCCTTAGGTGAGGGAATGAAGCACAGAGAAGCTCGTATCCTGGAGCTGGGCTCAAGTTTAGGTCACAGATGTGGGTTTTCTCTGAAATCTCACCCCGTGCACTTTATCCAGCTATGTTTAGGTTTGACGTGTTACCTCGAGCCTCTAAGAGAAGTCAGACCCTGGGTGTCTCACAGTCACGTCAGTAGAGGATCTGGTGCCCAAGTGAGAAGGGCGGGCAGCTCTGGCGCCTGCCTAGTGTGTAACCTTTGCCCGCAGGTGATTTCCTGTAGTCTTTCTCATGCTCCCCATTCTCAAACGTCAAGAGCATTTGGAGCACTTAACACAGAGGTAAAAGACACCCTCAAAGTAAGCGGGTGCCTGACCCAGGTAGCAAAATAACCCAAGTACAAAAGTGACCTTTTCCAAGGACAAACGCTCCCATGGGATATATCCATGACTACACTTTGGCCTAAGCTGCCCCGGCAAAACACAAATTTTAAGAGAAAATTTTCTAAGTCCAATGGATTTATTGGTATTTCCTTGCTTTTGCTTACTTTTCTCTGTTTCCCTTTGAAATTAAGTTTAGTGACATATAGATTCAGTCAGATCCTCTTAGCTGGTAGATAAGTTCCCATCACTGCAAGAGGTTTTTATTTTTATTTTTTCTTTTAAACCCAGTGAGAATTTCATGAGCTTCTGCTTGGAGTCTTGATCAAGACACCTCAACACTTCATGTGCACACAGGTCAGCAGCACACGGAGTGTCTAGGACAGGCAGGTCTAGCGGCACCAGACAGCCCACAGTGCTAGGCAGCTTGCTGGTGACAGCAGCACAGCTCCTGCGCCACCCTGAGCATCAAAGCCAACGGAACACTGGGTCTGCACCAGGAGCTGTGATGCCCTATGTGTGGAGCTGGAGAGATGGCCTGTGGCCTCTGCCGTTCCAGTGTAGCTGTTCATAAAACCTACATGGAGTAATTACCGAGGAGAAGCGCTGAACAAATACGTAGACATGTGTCTTACTGCTATTGCTCAAGTCACAAAGGATGGAATATATTTTCTTGTACTTTTTTGTAGTCAGATCACATGTCATAGCTAAAATGGGTCTCAGATTTTAGTCACTTATGGAAGCACAGTTGTTTCTGGAAGATTCTCTGCTGGAGCTCTGGAGCCCAGCCTGACACTGGAAAAGGTGATGTCATATTAATTTCAGGACAGTACCCCTTATGTGGATCATCTCTGCAAAACGATCCCAAGCCCATCCTGTTGGGCCAGGAAGAGCATGAAGACCTCCATGTCCAGGAAGTCTGAGGTAGATGAAGATTGTAGGGAAAGGTACAAATCCCTGTAGCACTGGGTTCATTCTGATCAAACACAGCTGGAATTGTAAGGGAGGTAGGCTGGGGAGGCATGGTAGAGAAAAGCAGAGGAGAACTCTGGAAGGAAGCGCAGACGCTCCATCCAGAGCCCAGTGTCAATCCTGGCCACCCAACAGTGCCTGCAGAAAGCCTAGAGCAGAGTGAAGCCTGTGCTGGTCCGCATGAGCTCTGAATGGCAAATGCTGCAGAGCTAATCTTGGCAGTGAAATTGCTGTCTAATGCTCTTCCCCCACAAGCCAATCATCAGGTTTATAGCAGCAACATCAGTCCATCGCTACATTCCTGCTTTGCACATTCATGCACGAGGTTATCTCCAATTGAAGTGTGGTATATAAAAGGAATGAGGGAAGATAGCAGGACTTGAAGGTTCCTGGAGGAACCAGTAATGAACAGAACAGGTGCTCCTGGCCGACTCAAAATATGAGTCTCCTCCCATCTGTTTATGACTTTGTAGAAATGAAGAATCTCGCATCATGTAACTTCTCAGATTCATTCTTATTAGCAGCTCCAAAGCTGCCTTTATGAATCCAGCTATCTGTGTATCTCTCAGACAGTTTTCCATAGTTAGGAAATAAAAAGATGGAAGAAGTGTGCCCTGTAGTTACAGAAATAGAAATTTATGTTAAATGGAACACAAACACGGAAACAAGCAACATCTAGGTGTTGCTGTCCAGGCTGCTGGTGCTGAAGCAGCTCAGAGATGTGGGCATCAGAAATCAAACAGAAGATTTAGTGGAGGCCCTGTGATTTCCAGAGTTAAAGGGAAAAGTATTCTGTTATGGTAGATTCTAGGAAGAACATTTAAGGTCATAGTGGGGTTCTGAGTTCACCCCCAAAGGGTCACAGGCGCCCACAGTCCTTGTCATTTGATCACACTGTGCACATGGCTCCCACCGAGTACTAATGATTAAAACTGAAATACAGGCAAAGAAGCTCCACTCACCGGGCTGACCGTGTCTCACTTCAGCACAACACTGATTCCCCTTCTCCCCCAGTAATTCTGTGGCAAGATGTGAAGAGCTTGGCCATCCACATCCTGGTGTGCTGTAGTCTTCATAGAACTGGCCATCTACTGTGGCATCTGAAGGTGTGACCGCCACAGGGAAGCCAGTGCTAAGAATGCCAGCTCCCCATGTAAGGCATCTTTTAGGCTGGACTTAAGGGAGTGAGCACAGATGGAAGATTTGCGTCCATTTATCTCAGCCTAATTACATAGTCTAATCAGGACACATGGAAAATCCTCTTCTGAGACTTCATTTTCTCAGCTTCCCAGCATTCAGTGAATGAGGAATACCAGTGAGCACCGCTTCCCTTTCACACCTCATCAGAAGCACGTGGATACGAAGTGAGCCATCCACCAGGGCTTTGGTTCCACCAAGCGGTGGGTCTCCTTTTGAAGAATGGTGCAAAGTTCCTCAGCTCACCCCAAAAGTGGGCAGCAGTGACATCAGAAGTGGAAAGGCTGTGCTCGAATCCAACGGATGGCAGTGATATTTTTCTGCGTTCGTTTGGAGACATCTGGGAGAACCGCCCCTGTCCTCAAGCCCACTTCTCTCCATTACAGACACCTCGAGGGGGCTTGGCATGCTTCTTCCACTGCCCTGGCACCGATGACGCACTGCCTTTCTTCTTGTAAACTATTGTCAGTGTGAGACATGAAAGCAGGGGGTGGCCCCTGAGTGCACAGGCAGCGTGCCGCCACAGCCGGTCCCTTTCTCTTGGCAGTTCTTGATCTAGATAGTGGCAATTGCAAGATTTCACTGAACTAAGTATGCTACTCCCAGAAGCCTTTCTCATTAACTTTGGCCCTAACCTGCTCCTGCCTCTGGAGTGTAAAAATGACCAACCTTATGGACACATGTGTCTCTTTAAAGTTCCGCATTTGACATCATGAGAAACAGAAATCTCTGCTCTTGTGTTGACTAATGTGTGCTTCAAAGCAAATTTTCAAAGACTTCAAGAGATAAAATAATAAAAACAGATGTAGCGGTTCTGTGGCAATCCTCCACTGAGGAGAAAATGTTCATGGCCGTGATTTCTGAGCTCGTGATCAGAGACACCGGTGCACTTTGTATCCTGCCTTTGTCCAATTCCTCTTCCCCCATGGAGAGCACAGCATGTAGCCCTCGAGACCCCATTTTCAGGTCCTGTGTTTGTCTCCTCTTTTTCAATCACCCTGTCTACAGCCCCCAATCTCCTCAACTGCCCATCAGTGTGTCCAGCCAGACCTTGAGTTCATTCCAAGTAATAGTGAAAGACAGAGGTGATCACCTTTGAACCAGAAGCTAAACACTCCAGGATCGGTCTACTTGGCAAAAATTGGAAAGGTGAAATTTCAAAGGCACCAGTCCCAGACAGTACAGTGCAAAGTATGATATGGAGAATGTGTCCTTTCCTTCCCTTTCTCCTTTGAAATGCATCCAGAGTGAGTTGTCACGGCCATGACTTTCAATTGCTATCTCTGTGCCATTTCTTTTATGTGCTTTCTTCTCAGTCTCTAAAAATAAATGTCCCACGTGGGGATGGAAAAGAAACCCTCACTGAATATCAAAAAGGCCAGCTGTGGTGGCACACACCTGTGATTCCAGCACTTGGGAGGTTGAGGCAGAAGTATAACCTTGCGTTCAAGGCCAGCCTGGGCTACAAAGTGGGCTTGAAACCAGCCTGAACTATACTGTAAGACCCTGTCTCAGTAAAATGAAAACAAAGGGGGGGATATCAAAGAAATAATCTCAAGAAAACAAAGTATTTTCTGGCCTACGCCTCCTCAGACTCCCTTTCAATTCTAGAATGTCCCATTGTGATGTTTTCCAGTGAACCTTACCTACTTTATCAGAATGATCTAGATGCCTTACAGTGAAATCCTCCAGGGCCATCAATCACACATGAGGACTGAAGTAACTCTTCATACAGCCTGAAAACCTTACAACAGATAGGTCATATCTGAAAGGACAAGAGAGTCTCAGTTCTGCCCAATCTAATCACAATTTCCATTATTTTCTAGTATAATTCATGATTTCCACACCATGGCAGGCGAAGTTCCCTGACGTGTCAACCTCAGAAGCCGGACTAGGCAGAAAGGCACACAGTCCCTTTTCAGAAATGGCAGAGGTGTGCTCACCGTAGCATGCCAACATTTTAGATGAATTCCATTTCTCTCCCTATTCCTCACAAATGAGCACCGCCAAAATGCTCACACACGTCACCACAGCACGCCTCCCAAATGCACTGCACGAGAAAAAAAATCAGAGCCAAGACAAGGAGCAGATCCATTTCATATTGTCACAACTTCAGTCACTCTCGAAGGAAAAAGTGTGCCTCTCCTTAAGAGTTCTGTCTCAGCATAAATACTGCTGTCTTGCATGGTCAGGTGATTAAGATTGAAAATTATCCCAGAAGCAAAGCCTTTAATCTAGTGGTTCTCAACCTTTCTAATGCCGTGATCCCGCAGTACAGTTCCTCATGTTGCAGTGACCCCAAACCAAAAAATAATCTTGATAGCTACTTCAAAACTGTAATTTTGCTACACTTATGATTCGGAATAGCTTTAGGCGACCCCTGTGTCTTGGTCAGGGTCACGACCCACAGGCTGAGAACCGCTGCTTTAATCCCTGAGCATTCAAGTCATGCTCCTGTTCTAAGTCCTGCGCAGCATCCGCGTTTCCCTTCACTGTAACTCAGAGGACGAGCATGGTCTCCTGCTAGAGCCCTGACTCACCCCATGCCAGGAAATGCAGTGGTGACCTTAGTACACGCCTGAGTGTGCTCCCCTTATTTTGAGTCTCTTCTGTTACTGTCCAGCCCCATGTATCATCTTTTCCCAGCCCAACCACTAATTTTGTTTGCTACCACTCATCTCCAAGGACCCTGCCGTGCCAGCCAGATGAGATGCCCCATGCGGCGCTGTCCTTTTCCTTACCTTCTCATCCATTCACACCACTCCTTTGCCACAGTGCCTCCCTTCCACACAGAGGTAAGCGTGTCACATTGATTCCTTCCTCCAACAAGTCTGTACTAAGCACCTCCGCATCCTAGATGTGGCAGAGAAAACATGGACCAAAGCAGACACAGACCGTTGCCTTTCTGGGGTTGAGATCCTTCTGGCAAAGACAGGCAAAAAGCAATAAGCTTTTGTAAGAGGCAAGGACTTGATAGAAGAACACAAGTTCTTGATAAAGGGTATAAGGAGGACCGCTCCTAGAAGAGCTGACTCCCTTGGTCTGAGCTATGCAGCTCACAAGACACCCGGATTCTGCACTGGTCATAATATCCCAATGGCCACCACTGAAACAATGCACCTCTCCCTAAAATACAGTTTTTCAGGTGCTACGGAATAGAAACTCAATGGACTAAAGGCCCGCTTGGGCAAGTGCAGGGACCAGGGTTCAATCCCCTGCACCACATGCTGCTCCAGCACAGCCCTTGGAGTGCACTGAGCTGGCCACCGAGACCTGCTTGGTGGTGTACACCTGTACCCCTAGCACTGGGGAGGCTGAAAACAGCAAGATTAGAACTGAAGTTGTGTGGTGAGACCCTGTACCAAATACATTTTGAAGGAAAAGAAGGAAGGAAGGAAGGAAGGAAGGAAGGAAGGAAGGAAGGAAGGAAGGGAGGGAGGAAGGGAGGGAAAGAAAGAAAGAAAGAAAGAAAGAAAGAAAGAAAGAAAGAAAGAGAAAGAAAGAAAACCAAGTAGACTGCAACTTTGTTTTCCCAGTAAATCGCCAAGGTACGGTGTGCACTGCTCCACTGCGCACCTCCTGTGGAAACTCCTCCAGGCTGGGGAGCCGGGAAAGCTGTCCTTGGAAACTGCTTCATTTCTCACAACTGATATGGCACATTTCATCATTGTAAAAGTGATACACCCTTGCTGTAAAAAGTAACAAACCATGCCGGGCGTGGTGGCTCACGCCTGTAATCCCAGCACTCGGGAGGCTAAGGCAGGAGGATCCGTGCGAGTTCGAGACCAGCCTGGGCTACAAAACTGAGCTCAAGGCCAGCCTGAACTGCATAGTGAAACCCTGTCTCAAAAAGGCAAAAAAAAAAAAAAAAAAAAGAAAGAAAGAAACAAACCAAAGAATATGAAAGTTACTTCTAAATAGCCAATAACTTAGCTGATTCTGTCATGGGATATTCATGATTGACACTTTGATTAGTAGCTCTTCACCATTTTTTTCTCTGCTTATACATACATTTTTAGGGGAAAAAATGTAAATGACATTGTAATGTGAACTGATTTATAATCTACTTTCTATCTAATGTAAACTAATAAAATATTTTCAAGTGAAAGGATGACCATGAAATTGCCCAAGGAGATGGGCAAATATACCTGGTTCATGAAAACCAGAGCTCCCCCAGGGCTGTGAGAGTGAAGCCAATAGCTGGGAGGAAGACAGAGGCCATAAGGAGTGTGTCACCTTAAATCTGAGCCAAAATCCAAGCCCAAAGGAAACCACCAAGGAAACACATTTATGAGCAAACCGAAGTTTTGTTAATCATTTTGTAATGGCAACAAGCAGAGCAGGATGACACTTTCATTTTGGGTCTGTCGTCTGCCTCTTCCACAGCCACTGAGCCTGGACGGTGCTGCTGACAGCATTTATCTGAAGGGGCTTTGCCGTATCTCATCTTTATAGTCAGCCGACTTTGAAATCATCAGAGGAAAATCAACATAAAAGATGTCGGGTACAGAATACAAGCCTGGAAGCGCAAGAATATAGAAGTCCTTGGGATCTTTCAAAAACTGGCCAGGAAGCAAGGACGTAAAATGTCCCTAGAGGTGCCTGGTACCTACAGCCTGGTTTCCCAGAGATAAAGACTCTATTTACTGCAGGAGCATGTTCCACTGTGCTTGGTGCACAGAATAATCTGGGGACACTATCATTCTGTGAAGGCATTTAGGTTGGGCTCTAGATTTACAGTTAGGTTGTGCACAAGGCAGCTTGGAAAGAGCTCATCTATCAGCGTCCAGGGCCCAGCATGTGCTCCCACGTGTCCACAGCACATGTGAAACAGCAAAGCCTGTCCTGGAAGGCTTCCCAAGCCGCCATCACAACTTCTCTGTTCTTCCTCCATGCTATTTTGTTCTGTAGTGTTCTGAAGCTGTGTGTTCTGATTGTATCATTTTATAATTACTTCATATTTATTAAGAGCAGATTTATTCTCCCTGGTATTTTTGCCCACCTTCTTTTAAAATTCCTCCCAATTAATACTATTCATTGAATAATCATTCGCTTCAGTTCAATTTCAGATTACTGTCCTTTGCCAGGGATGTTTCCCCTTCAGCCCTACTCATTTCTGCTAGGGTTAGTTCCCTCTTCAGAAAACAGTTTCTGTGTCTTTTTAGTTAAAATCTATGAATGGCAAGTTCTTTCTGGGCTATATATGTCTGAGAATGTCTTCCTTTCACCTTCTGAACTAGTATTATTAGACTAGGTGAATTTACAAATCTGGGCTGGCAATAATTTCCAGTAGACACTGCTACTATGTTTTAGTTCTATTGTTGCTTACCTGAAATTAGCCGTCAGGCCAATTTTGGCAACCCGTGCTTCCTCTCATAGGCTTCAAATTTTTTGCTTAGTCTATAATTGTACTACCGGGTGTGTATTTGTTTTTACATTTTACACTGGTGACTTCATGGTCTCCTTAAGCAGAGACTCCCTCAATTCTGGAAGAACTTTATTATTTATTATCTTTCTTCTCTTTCCTCTTCCTTATCTGAACCTCCTATTACACCTATGTTGGAACTTCCTATGTTCTGTGTTTTTTTCATTTTATCACTGTCCTTTTTTATCACTCCATGAGATAGGAGTTATTCTTTCATTTTATGTATTCTATTGTTTTACATTTGTGAGGGTTTCAGTAATGTTTTCTATTTTCTCGAATCATCTCTTGAGTATTTCTGCATAATTTTTCAGCACCTACTGTTGAGTAGTTCTCAATAATTCTTTTTTGTTTCAAATGTGTTCTTTTTTAAACTGCCCTGTTTCTCTTGTGACTTTTATATATCTGTACCTCTGAGCACTTAAAGAGCCTATTTTATACTTCCTGCCATCTTATTGGAATCTCCTGTTACAGAAGTATAAACTCTTGGGCTAGGATGGAGTTTCCTTGCATAAACTGTGGCATTGGCTCTCCTCCCTGTTTTAAGAGGGATGGGATAGGCTTATGGGAATCCCGTTCTTGGGATGGGAATATCTTGCTTCTTGCGTGATGATCTTTTTATTAGTTTCTTAGGCTGAGGTCACTGAACATCGGTGCTATGATTTGTCACCCCATATAAACCTGTGCGCCTGGCCTAGCGCTATAAAGACTACCATGTAAGTGTTTCTACCCAGGCTAAGCTCACTCCTTACACTTTTACCCTGGCTTTTCCTTCATCCCCTTGCACTAGTGAGAAGACTTCATTGACTCTTGACTTTATGGAGTAGCTTAGCTCCAGCTTTTCAAAAAAGTCTGCATCTTGGGTGCATCCTATCACACAGGTTTTGAAGCACCAAGATCAACCCACTGCATTGATTAGAATGTCCCTGGCTTTGACTGAACAGAGCACTCATTTTTCAATCCCATGTCATTATTGACTAAGTGCTTTTAAAATGCCTCACTATATTGTCTGGCATTTCCATGTATGAAGAGGGGGTGAAATCCTCACTGCAGACTTCTCCATCAGTCAAACACCCCAAG
Organism: Myocastor coypus; assembly: GCA_004027025.1. Taxonomy (NCBI): domain Eukaryota; kingdom Metazoa; phylum Chordata; class Mammalia; order Rodentia; family Myocastoridae; genus Myocastor; species Myocastor coypus. Next base: position 62,294 of record PVJA010001286.1, read on the forward strand.
GGTCATTGTTCCATCCTCTGTGACATGGCAGCACCCTTTCGTGTCCCTCTTTTGATGACAGAAAGATGCCAGAGGAAGGTCACCAATACCCTAGTAAGATCTAGAGTTTACATCACCTCAACAGACTGGAGTGCATTGGTGGTAGCAAGCACCAAGACAAAGAAGATTTGAATAAGATGCTGAGGACAACATTGGCAGTTTGTCCACTTTTAGCTCTGCTTTAGCTCTGTTCTACCCTATGTATTGGTATGTAGATATAAATCTATAGATATATACAAATATAGGGAGATATATAATCTTCATATTACATTATATTAGACCTTTATATTACATATAAATATATATGGAGACAAAGACCGCACATAAACAACATCTTAATATCAAAGCATGTACCCAGCAGCAGAAGCTGAAACAGGTTGAATTCAGTCTTCCATCTAAAGTGCAGATGGAGAAGTATCTTCGAACTGCAAGTGAGAGAAGGAAATGGATTGGAGAACGACAGCTGAACAAGGCCAACTAAAGCTGAGCCAGCCATGCTCCTGTGGCAGCACCACGGCCAAGCACTGGCATCCATCCGCAGTACCTATGTGCTTTGTAAACATACAGTTAGCTTTTCAAAGCACCGTCCTACCTACTGCCCATTTACCTCCTCAGCACTTGTAGCTAAGTGGAGCCTCTTATGGTCCCAGAAAAGAGATAAGTATTACTATCTTCATGCAAATAACAGGACCAGTTTAGATCCACGTCATATAGATCCCATGCATGGGTCAGCAGCTTCTTTTAGAAAAGATATCGCCAGAAGGTGGTTGGCCCACACTCAGGCCCAGCTTTGAAAGTCACACTGTCTTTACCAGAGTGTAATAGGCACCATGGAAGTGAAGCTTATTTTAAAAAGATTTTAAGCCACACTTCAGACCAACACCCTCAGCACCAGCCCTATTCCAGTTCCCCCTTCATGAGCTCCAGGTGCTTTAAATTTATGAGGCCTTTGTGTTTTAGGAAGAGAGTCAGAAGAATATGGACTCTCTGGCTGGATCTGCACCCTCAGAACATAATAGCATGTGAAGTTTAATACTCAATTTGATTGTGATAAGCTGAAGTTTCAAAGTAAGATTGTGTCCAGTGATTAGCCAGCAGCAAGAATCCCTAGGGAGCATTCAAGCTGGGCTTGTGTGTGTGTGTTTGTGTGTGTGTGTGTGTGTGTGTGTGTGTGTGTGTGTGTGTGTTAGGGAACAGCCTACAGGGTGTTCATGGTGTCACTACTAGATCAGACTCATAGTGATCCACCTGTCTGCAGCCTCCCAAGAACTGGGATTACAAGTACACAGCACTGTACCCAGTCTCAATTACCATCTCAATTTTGGGGCAGGGCCAGCACAGCAGGCCCAGGGATTGAACCCCCAGCCCCTGCACCTGCTTGCAGGTGCCTTAACCCACTGAGCTATTTGGCCAGCCCTAGCTGGGATTTTTTGAATAAAGCTTTGTGGATCATTCAAGGCTTCATGATTTTATAACATTGAAGTAGAAGATGAGATGTAAACAAACGAGCAAAATCAATGTAAAGAATGGCTGGAAATGCTGAGATTGAGATTAAGTGTAATAAGCTGAATCCTTCTCTAGTGATGACAAATTTCAAGCTTCCAATGAGAAAGAAACTAACTTCCTTAAGTACCAAATATCAACAGCTGTTCATTCTGTCACAATTTCTGGACATGGTTCAGGCATCTGTTGAGTTTCCCTGCAGAATAGATAATCATGGCTACACATTTTGTTCATAGCAGAGATTCTAAATGTATAATACATACACCAATCATTCTCACTGTTAGAGTCTAATATAAATAGTATCTGTGTCTATTTAGTTATATAAAGATCAGAGCGATAGAGAAAGAGAAAGAGAAAAAAATGTTTTCAATTTCATGAACAAAACTCCATGCTTGAACTTGGTAGTGAGGTTCCCCAGAGGAAAAAGTATCGTGTTTGACATCTTGGGGTCCAAAGAATGTATGTCTAAAAGCTTCCTTTGGGCTGGTGAGATGGCTCAGCAGTCTAAAGCGCCTGCTTAGGGAAGCCTAGGTAACCACAGGGACCGCAGTTTAATCCCTGGTACCACATGCTGAGCCAGCCCCACCCCCAGGGCAGGCTGAGCTGGATATATATATTTCCTTTGCTCGAAGACCTCTCTCCTATAGCCTGCCAGGATGTTTGAAATCCTCATCTTACTCATTGCTTAACATTGCAGTCTTTGTCTAAAATGCAAACCTATTGTCTGGAAAGAGTAACTCATAAACCTCCAGCACCTGTGACTATTTCCAGATACTAGATATCTTTGGCTCTCGATTCCTGAGAACATGAAAATAAATGTCCCCTGATATCTATCCTTTCATCCAGAACTATGCTATAATTCTGCAGCACGAATTCACAGCTGAATTTTGCTAGAAGACTAGGAATGGGGTGGCTTCAGAGCCTTTAATGTCACCTTGAGTTACCAGGTAGAAAGATAATCAAGGGAACACAGATGCAGCCATGAAGGCCTCTTGATTCCTGTCCTGGTGGAAGCCAGGGAAGAAGAGCCCACCAGGGAGCCACGCTGCACAACTCCGTCCTCTGCAGGGACATGATGACGATATATCTAAGACATAACCCTGATCTCTTTTGCCACTAGCACAGAACCTGCAAATATGAAGGACGATGTGAAATCAATTAAAACACTTGGAGAAGCGACACCACCCAGAGAAAGTTGTGCACGGGCCCTGCTCAGGACACCACTAGCCTTTCCATCTGCCTCCCTCTCTTATAAGTTCCAGCAATTTGACAGTTCAGCAGCATAAGGAACACGATTTATCTGTAACAGGGACAGTCTAACTTCTAACCGAGTCACGCTTTGTCTGAAGCCCTTGAGAGCCAACCTTGATGTCTAAGCACACGGAGGCACGTCAGATGTCACAGTGGGTCGCCATCTGTGTGAGCTGAGGCACTGCCCGGCAGCAGTATGGTGTAAGGTCGTGGCAAGAGATCTTTGCCACAAGGAAAAACTTTAAAACAAAACCCTTCCTCTGATTTATCCCCAGTGACTCACGCCTCCCGCCCAATGCCATTTTGTGCATCAAATGTCACCCTGCATCTCACCCCACTATGTTTTTAAGGCAGAGAAATGCTAGGCTCACAGAAATAACCCGGAGTGAATTTATCAGTCTTGTTCTGAGCTTCATCTACAAAATGGGTGTCTAGAGGAGAAGGGCAGAGGAAGAACAGAAAAGAAGTGCAGAATAAGTCCGGGAATGCATGCTTTTATTTTATTTTATTTTATTTTATTTTATTTTATTTTATTTACTATTTATTTTAGGGAAGGGTCTACACGGTGCTCAGGGACCCACTACTAGATGGGACTCCTAGTGATCTTCCTCCTGTTTACAGCCTCCCAAGAGCCACCACACCCAGTCTCAATTGCCATCTCAGCACGCCCCAGG
>PVJA010001286.1:65860-113650 GCA_004027025.1 Myocastor coypus
GCCTCAGACTGCAGTTGATCTCAGTCACTGAAACCAAGGAAAGCAAAACTACAGATAGTTGGGCTGTGGTGAGCACCAATTGGGGTTCTTTGTTCAAAGCATTCCCTGGGCAGGCCAGATAGCTCAGCGGATTAAAGTACCTGCGACCAGACGCAGGGGCCTGGTGCTGCATCCCTGCGCCTGCTGTGCTGGCTCCGCCCCTGGGGCGTGCTGAGATGGCAATTGAGACTGGGTGTGGTGGCTCTTGGGAGGCTGTAAACAGGAGGAAGATCACTAGGAGTCCCATCTAGTAGTGGGTCCCTGAGCACCGTGTAGACCCTTCCCTAAAATAAATAGTAAATAAAATAAAATAAAATAAAATAAAATAAAATAAAATAAAATAAAAGCATGCATTCCCGGACTTATTCTGCACTTCTTTTCTGTTCTTCCTCTGCCCTTCTCCTCTAGACACCCATTTTGTAGATGAAGCTCAGAACAAGACTGATAAATTCACTCCGGGTTATTTCTGTGAGCCTAGCATTTCTCTGCCTTAAAAACATAGTGGGGTGAGATGCAGGGTGACATTTGATGCACAAAATGGCATTGGGCGGGAGGCGTGAGTCACTGGGGATAAATCAGAGGAAGGGTTTTGTTTTAAAGTTTTTCCTTGTGGCAAAGATCTCTTGCCACGACCTTACACCATACTGCTGCCGGGCAGTGCCTCAGCTCACACAGATGGCGACCCACTGTGACATCTGACGTGCCTCCGTGTGCTTAGACATCAAGGTTGGCTCTCAAGGGCTTCAGACAAAGCGTGACTCGGTTAGAAGTTAGACTGTCCCTGTTACAGATAAATCGTGTTCCTTATGCTGCTGAACTGTCAAATTGCTGGAACTTATAAGAGAGGGAGGCAGATGGAAAGGCTAGTGGTGTCCTGAGCAGGGCCCGTGCACAACTTTCTCTGGGTGGTGTCGCTTCTCCAAGTGTTTTAATTGATTTCACATCGTCCTTCATATTTGCAGGTTCTGTGCTAGTGGCAAAAGAGATCAGGGTTATGTCTTAGATATATCGTCATCATGTCCCTGCAGAGGACGGAGTTGTGCAGCGTGGCTCCCTGGTGGGCTCTTCTTCCCTGGCTTCCACCAGGACAGGAATCAAGAGGCCTTCATGGCTGCATCTGTGTTCCCTTGATTATCTTTCTACCTGGTAACTCAAGGTGACATTAAAGGCTCTGAAGCCACCCCATTCCTAGTCTTCTAGCAAAATTCAGCTGTGAATTCGTGCTGCAGAATTATAGCATAGTTCTGGATGAAAGGATAGATATCAGGGGACATTTATTTTCATGTTCTCAGGAATCGAGAGCCAAAGATATCTAGTATCTGGAAATAGTCACAGGTGCTGGAGGTTTATGAGTTACTCTTTCCAGACAATAGGTTTGCATTTTAGACAAAGACTGCAATGTTAAGCAATGAGTAAGATGAGGATTTCAAACATCCTGGCAGGCTATAGGAGAGAGGTCTTCGAGCAAAGGAAATATATATATCCAGCTCAGCCTGCCCTGGGGGTGGGGCTGGCTCAGCATGTGGTACCAGGGATTAAACTGCGGTCCCTGTGGTTACCTAGGCTTCCCTAAGCAGGCGCTTTAGACTGCTGAGCCATCTCACCAGCCCAAAGGAAGCTTTTAGACATACATTCTTTGGACCCCAAGATGTCAAACACGATACTTTTTCCTCTGGGGAACCTCACTACCAAGTTCAAGCATGGAGTTTTGTTCATGAAATTGAAAACATTTTTTTCTCTTTCTCTTTCTCTATCGCTCTGATCTTTATATAACTAAATAGACACAGATACTATTTATATTAGACTCTAACAGTGAGAATGATTGGTGTATGTATTATACATTTAGAATCTCTGCTATGAACAAAATGTGTAGCCATGATTATCTATTCTGCAGGGAAACTCAACAGATGCCTGAACCATGTCCAGAAATTGTGACAGAATGAACAGCTGTTGATATTTTGTACTTAAGGAAGTTAGTTTCTTTCTCATTGGAAGCTTGAAATTTGTCATCACTAGAGAAGGATTCAGCTTATTACACTTAATCTCAATCTCAGCATTTCCAGCCATTCTTTACATTGATTTTGCTCGTTTGTTTACATCTCATCTTCTACTTCAATGTTATAAAATCATGAAGCCTTGAATGATCCACAAAGCTTTATTCAAAAAATCCCAGCTAGGGCTGGCCAAATAGCTCAGTGGGTTAAGGCACCTGCAAGCAGGTGCAGGGGCTGGGGGTTCAATCCCTGGGCCTGCTGTGCTGGCCCTGCCCCAAAATTGAGATGGTAATTGAGACTGGGTACAGTGCTGTGTACTTGTAATCCCAGTTCTTGGGAGGCTGCAGACAGGTGGATCACTATGAGTCTGATCTAGTAGTGACACCATGAACACCCTGTAGGCTGTTCCCTAACACACACACACACACACACACACACACACACACACACACACAAACACACACACACAAGCCCAGCTTGAATGCTCCCTAGGGATTCTTGCTGCTGGCTAATCACTGGACACAATCTTACTTTGAAACTTCAGCTTATCACAATCAAATTGAGTATTAAACTTCACATGCTATTATGTTCTGAGGGTGCAGATCCAGCCAGAGAGTCCATATTCTTCTGACTCTCTTCCTAAAACACAAAGGCCTCATAAATTTAAAGCACCTGGAGCTCATGAAGGGGGAACTGGAATAGGGCTGGTGCTGAGGGTTTTGGTCTGAAGTGTGGCTTAAAATCTTTTTAAAATAAGCTTCACTTCCATGGTGCCTATTACACTCTGGTAAAGACAGTGTGACTTTCAAAGCTGGGCCTGAGTGTGGGCCAACCACCTTCTGGCGATATCTTTTCTAAAAGAAGCTGCTCACCCATGCATGGGATCTATATGACGTGGATCTAAACTGGTCCTGTTATTTGCATGAAGATAGTAATACTTATCTCTTTTCTGGGACCATAAGAGGCTCCACTTAGCTACAAGTGCTGAGGAGGTAAATGGGCAGTAGGTAGGACGGTGCTTTGAAAAGCTAACTGTATGTTTACAAAGCACATAGGTACTGCGGATGGATGCCAGTGCTTGGCCGTGGTGCTGCCACAGGAGCATGGCTGGCTCAGCTTTAGTTGGCCTTGTTCAGCTGTCGTTCTCCAATCCATTTCCTTCTCTCACTTGCAGTTCGAAGATACTTCTCCATCTGCACTTTAGATGGAAGACTGAATTCAACCTGTTTCAGCTTCTGCTGCTGGGTACATGCTTTGATATTAAGATGTTGTTTATGTGCGGTCTTTGTCTCCATATATATTTATATGTAATATAAAGGTCTAATATAATGTAATATGAAGATTATATATCTCCCTATATTTGTATATATCTATAGATTTATATCTACATACCAATACATAGGGTAGAACAGAGCTAAAGCAGAGCTAAAAGTGGACAAACTGCCAATGTTGTCCTCAGCATCTTATTCAAATCTTCTTTGTCTTGGTGCTTGCTACCACCAATGCACTCCAGTCTGTTGAGGTGATGTAAACTCTAGATCTTACTAGGGTATTGGTGACCTTCCTCTGGCATCTTTCTGTCATCAAAAGAGGGACACGAAAGGGTGCTGCCATGTCACAGAGGATGGAACAATGACCCTTGGGGTGTTTGACTGATGGAGAAGTCTGCAGTGAGGATTTCACCCCCTCTTCATACATGGAAATGCCAGACAATATAGTGAGGCATTTTAAAAGCACTTAGTCAATAATGACATGGGATTGAAAAATGAGTGCTCTGTTCAGTCAAAGCCAGGGACATTCTAATCAATGCAGTGGGTTGATCTTGGTGCTTCAAAACCTGTGTGATAGGATGCACCCAAGATGCAGACTTTTTTGAAAAGCTGGAGCTAAGCTACTCCATAAAGTCAAGAGTCAATGAAGTCTTCTCACTAGTGCAAGGGGATGAAGGAAAAGCCAGGGTAAAAGTGTAAGGAGTGAGCTTAGCCTGGGTAGAAACACTTACATGGTAGTCTTTATAGCGCTAGGCCAGGCGCACAGGTTTATATGGGGTGACAAATCATAGCACCGATGTTCAGTGACCTCAGCCTAAGAAACTAATAAAAAGATCATCACGCAAGAAGCAAGATATTCCCATCCCAAGAACGGGATTCCCATAAGCCTATCCCATCCCTCTTAAAACAGGGAGGAGAGCCAATGCCACAGTTTATGCAAGGAAACTCCATCCTAGCCCAAGAGTTTATACTTCTGTAACAGGAGATTCCAATAAGATGGCAGGAAGTATAAAATAGGCTCTTTAAGTGCTCAGAGGTACAGATATATAAAAGTCACAAGAGAAACAGGGCAGTTTAAAAAAGAACACATTTGAAACAAAAAAGAATTATTGAGAACTACTCAACAGTAGGTGCTGAAAAATTATGCAGAAATACTCAAGAGATGATTCGAGAAAATAGAAAACATTACTGAAACCCTCACAAATGTAAAACAATAGAATACATAAAATGAAAGAATAACTCCTATCTCATGGAGTGATAAAAAAGGACAGTGATAAAATGAAAAAAACACAGAACATAGGAAGTTCCAACATAGGTGTAATAGGAGGTTCAGATAAGGAAGAGGAAAGAGAAGAAAGATAATAAATAATAAAGTTCTTCCAGAATTGAGGGAGTCTCTGCTTAAGGAGACCATGAAGTCACCAGTGTAAAATGTAAAAACAAATACACACCCGGTAGTACAATTATAGACTAAGCAAAAAATTTGAAGCCTATGAGAGGAAGCACGGGTTGCCAAAATTGGCCTGACGGCTAATTTCAGGTAAGCAACAATAGAACTAAAACATAGTAGCAGTGTCTACTGGAAATTATTGCCAGCCCAGATTTGTAAATTCACCTAGTCTAATAATACTAGTTCAGAAGGTGAAAGGAAGACATTCTCAGACATATATAGCCCAGAAAGAACTTGCCATTCATAGATTTTAACTAAAAAGACACAGAAACTGTTTTCTGAAGAGGGAACTAACCCTAGCAGAAATGAGTAGGGCTGAAGGGGAAACATCCCTGGCAAAGGACAGTAATCTGAAATTGAACTGAAGCGAATGATTATTCAATGAATAGTATTAATTGGGAGGAATTTTAAAAGAAGGTGGGCAAAAATACCAGGGAGAATAAATCTGCTCTTAATAAATATGAAGTAATTATAAAATGATACAATCAGAACACACAGCTTCAGAACACTACAGAACAAAATAGCATGGAGGAAGAACAGAGAAGTTGTGATGGCGGCTTGGGAAGCCTTCCAGGACAGGCTTTGCTGTTTCACATGTGCTGTGGACACGTGGGAGCACATGCTGGGCCCTGGACGCTGATAGATGAGCTCTTTCCAAGCTGCCTTGTGCACAACCTAACTGTAAATCTAGAGCCCAACCTAAATGCCTTCACAGAATGATAGTGTCCCCAGATTATTCTGTGCACCAAGCACAGTGGAACATGCTCCTGCAGTAAATAGAGTCTTTATCTCTGGGAAACCAGGCTGTAGGTACCAGGCACCTCTAGGGACATTTTACGTCCTTGCTTCCTGGCCAGTTTTTGAAAGATCCCAAGGACTTCTATATTCTTGCGCTTCCAGGCTTGTATTCTGTACCCGACATCTTTTATGTTGATTTTCCTCTGATGATTTCAAAGTCGGCTGACTATAAAGATGAGATACGGCAAAGCCCCTTCAGATAAATGCTGTCAGCAGCACCGTCCAGGCTCAGTGGCTGTGGAAGAGGCAGACGACAGACCCAAAATGAAAGTGTCATCCTGCTCTGCTTGTTGCCATTACAAAATGATTAACAAAACTTCGGTTTGCTCATAAATGTGTTTCCTTGGTGGTTTCCTTTGGGCTTGGATTTTGGCTCAGATTTAAGGTGACACACTCCTTATGGCCTCTGTCTTCCTCCCAGCTATTGGCTTCACTCTCACAGCCCTGGGGGAGCTCTGGTTTTCATGAACCAGGTATATTTGCCCATCTCCTTGGGCAATTTCATGGTCATCCTTTCACTTGAAAATATTTTATTAGTTTACATTAGATAGAAAGTAGATTATAAATCAGTTCACATTACAATGTCATTTACATTTTTTCCCCTAAAAATGTATGTATAAGCAGAGAAAAAAATGGTGAAGAGCTACTAATCAAAGTGTCAATCATGAATATCCCATGACAGAATCAGCTAAGTTATTGGCTATTTAGAAGTAACTTTCATATTCTTTGGTTTGTTTCTTTCTTTCTTTTTTTTTTTTTTTTTTTTGCCTTTTTGAGACAGGGTTTCACTATGCAGTTCAGGCTGGCCTTGAGCTCAGTTTTGTAGCCCAGGCTGGTCTCGAACTCGCACGGATCCTCCTGCCTTAGCCTCCCGAGTGCTGGGATTACAGGCGTGAGCCACCACGCCCGGCATGGTTTGTTACTTTTTACAGCAAGGGTGTATCACTTTTACAATGATGAAATGTGCCATATCAGTTGTGAGAAATGAAGCAGTTTCCAAGGACAGCTTTCCCGGCTCCCCAGCCTGGAGGAGTTTCCACAGGAGGTGCGCAGTGGAGCAGTGCACACCGTACCTTGGCGATTTACTGGGAAAACAAAGTTGCAGTCTACTTGGTTTTCTTTCTTTCTCTTTCTTTCTTTCTTTCTTTCTTTCTTTCTTTCTTTCTTTCTTTCCCTCCCTTCCTCCCTCCCTTCCTTCCTTCCTTCCTTCCTTCCTTCCTTCCTTCCTTCCTTCCTTCTTTTCCTTCAAAATGTATTTGGTACAGGGTCTCACCACACAACTTCAGTTCTAATCTTGCTGTTTTCAGCCTCCCCAGTGCTAGGGGTACAGGTGTACACCACCAAGCAGGTCTCGGTGGCCAGCTCAGTGCACTCCAAGGGCTGTGCTGGAGCAGCATGTGGTGCAGGGGATTGAACCCTGGTCCCTGCACTTGCCCAAGCGGGCCTTTAGTCCATTGAGTTTCTATTCCGTAGCACCTGAAAAACTGTATTTTAGGGAGAGGTGCATTGTTTCAGTGGTGGCCATTGGGATATTATGACCAGTGCAGAATCCGGGTGTCTTGTGAGCTGCATAGCTCAGACCAAGGGAGTCAGCTCTTCTAGGAGCGGTCCTCCTTATACCCTTTATCAAGAACTTGTGTTCTTCTATCAAGTCCTTGCCTCTTACAAAAGCTTATTGCTTTTTGCCTGTCTTTGCCAGAAGGATCTCAACCCCAGAAAGGCAACGGTCTGTGTCTGCTTTGGTCCATGTTTTCTCTGCCACATCTAGGATGCGGAGGTGCTTAGTACAGACTTGTTGGAGGAAGGAATCAATGTGACACGCTTACCTCTGTGTGGAAGGGAGGCACTGTGGCAAAGGAGTGGTGTGAATGGATGAGAAGGTAAGGAAAAGGACAGCGCCGCATGGGGCATCTCATCTGGCTGGCACGGCAGGGTCCTTGGAGATGAGTGGTAGCAAACAAAATTAGTGGTTGGGCTGGGAAAAGATGATACATGGGGCTGGACAGTAACAGAAGAGACTCAAAATAAGGGGAGCACACTCAGGCGTGTACTAAGGTCACCACTGCATTTCCTGGCATGGGGTGAGTCAGGGCTCTAGCAGGAGACCATGCTCGTCCTCTGAGTTACAGTGAAGGGAAACGCGGATGCTGCGCAGGACTTAGAACAGGAGCATGACTTGAATGCTCAGGGATTAAAGCAGCGGTTCTCAGCCTGTGGGTCGTGACCCTGACCAAGACACAGGGGTCGCCTAAAGCTATTCCGAATCATAAGTGTAGCAAAATTACAGTTTTGAAGTAGCTATCAAGATTATTTTTTGGTTTGGGGTCACTGCAACATGAGGAACTGTACTGCGGGATCACGGCATTAGAAAGGTTGAGAACCACTAGATTAAAGGCTTTGCTTCTGGGATAATTTTCAATCTTAATCACCTGACCATGCAAGACAGCAGTATTTATGCTGAGACAGAACTCTTAAGGAGAGGCACACTTTTTCCTTCGAGAGTGACTGAAGTTGTGACAATATGAAATGGATCTGCTCCTTGTCTTGGCTCTGATTTTTTTTCTCGTGCAGTGCATTTGGGAGGCGTGCTGTGGTGACGTGTGTGAGCATTTTGGCGGTGCTCATTTGTGAGGAATAGGGAGAGAAATGGAATTCATCTAAAATGTTGGCATGCTACGGTGAGCACACCTCTGCCATTTCTGAAAAGGGACTGTGTGCCTTTCTGCCTAGTCCGGCTTCTGAGGTTGACACGTCAGGGAACTTCGCCTGCCATGGTGTGGAAATCATGAATTATACTAGAAAATAATGGAAATTGTGATTAGATTGGGCAGAACTGAGACTCTCTTGTCCTTTCAGATATGACCTATCTGTTGTAAGGTTTTCAGGCTGTATGAAGAGTTACTTCAGTCCTCATGTGTGATTGATGGCCCTGGAGGATTTCACTGTAAGGCATCTAGATCATTCTGATAAAGTAGGTAAGGTTCACTGGAAAACATCACAATGGGACATTCTAGAATTGAAAGGGAGTCTGAGGAGGCGTAGGCCAGAAAATACTTTGTTTTCTTGAGATTATTTCTTTGATATCCCCCCCTTTGTTTTCATTTTACTGAGACAGGGTCTTACAGTATAGTTCAGGCTGGTTTCAAGCCCACTTTGTAGCCCAGGCTGGCCTTGAACGCAAGGTTATACTTCTGCCTCAACCTCCCAAGTGCTGGAATCACAGGTGTGTGCCACCACAGCTGGCCTTTTTGATATTCAGTGAGGGTTTCTTTTCCATCCCCACGTGGGACATTTATTTTTAGAGACTGAGAAGAAAGCACATAAAAGAAATGGCACAGAGATAGCAATTGAAAGTCATGGCCGTGACAACTCACTCTGGATGCATTTCAAAGGAGAAAGGGAAGGAAAGGACACATTCTCCATATCATACTTTGCACTGTACTGTCTGGGACTGGTGCCTTTGAAATTTCACCTTTCCAATTTTTGCCAAGTAGACCGATCCTGGAGTGTTTAGCTTCTGGTTCAAAGGTGATCACCTCTGTCTTTCACTATTACTTGGAATGAACTCAAGGTCTGGCTGGACACACTGATGGGCAGTTGAGGAGATTGGGGGCTGTAGACAGGGTGATTGAAAAAGAGGAGACAAACACAGGACCTGAAAATGGGGTCTCGAGGGCTACATGCTGTGCTCTCCATGGGGGAAGAGGAATTGGACAAAGGCAGGATACAAAGTGCACCGGTGTCTCTGATCACGAGCTCAGAAATCACGGCCATGAACATTTTCTCCTCAGTGGAGGATTGCCACAGAACCGCTACATCTGTTTTTATTATTTTATCTCTTGAAGTCTTTGAAAATTTGCTTTGAAGCACACATTAGTCAACACAAGAGCAGAGATTTCTGTTTCTCATGATGTCAAATGCGGAACTTTAAAGAGACACATGTGTCCATAAGGTTGGTCATTTTTACACTCCAGAGGCAGGAGCAGGTTAGGGCCAAAGTTAATGAGAAAGGCTTCTGGGAGTAGCATACTTAGTTCAGTGAAATCTTGCAATTGCCACTATCTAGATCAAGAACTGCCAAGAGAAAGGGACCGGCTGTGGCGGCACGCTGCCTGTGCACTCAGGGGCCACCCCCTGCTTTCATGTCTCACACTGACAATAGTTTACAAGAAGAAAGGCAGTGCGTCATCGGTGCCAGGGCAGTGGAAGAAGCATGCCAAGCCCCCTCGAGGTGTCTGTAATGGAGAGAAGTGGGCTTGAGGACAGGGGCGGTTCTCCCAGATGTCTCCAAACGAACGCAGAAAAATATCACTGCCATCCGTTGGATTCGAGCACAGCCTTTCCACTTCTGATGTCACTGCTGCCCACTTTTGGGGTGAGCTGAGGAACTTTGCACCATTCTTCAAAAGGAGACCCACCGCTTGGTGGAACCAAAGCCCTGGTGGATGGCTCACTTCGTATCCACGTGCTTCTGATGAGGTGTGAAAGGGAAGCGGTGCTCACTGGTATTCCTCATTCACTGAATGCTGGGAAGCTGAGAAAATGAAGTCTCAGAAGAGGATTTTCCATGTGTCCTGATTAGACTATGTAATTAGGCTGAGATAAATGGACGCAAATCTTCCATCTGTGCTCACTCCCTTAAGTCCAGCCTAAAAGATGCCTTACATGGGGAGCTGGCATTCTTAGCACTGGCTTCCCTGTGGCGGTCACACCTTCAGATGCCACAGTAGATGGCCAGTTCTATGAAGACTACAGCACACCAGGATGTGGATGGCCAAGCTCTTCACATCTTGCCACAGAATTACTGGGGGAGAAGGGGAATCAGTGTTGTGCTGAAGTGAGACACGGTCAGCCCGGTGAGTGGAGCTTCTTTGCCTGTATTTCAGTTTTAATCATTAGTACTCGGTGGGAGCCATGTGCACAGTGTGATCAAATGACAAGGACTGTGGGCGCCTGTGACCCTTTGGGGGTGAACTCAGAACCCCACTATGACCTTAAATGTTCTTCCTAGAATCTACCATAACAGAATACTTTTCCCTTTAACTCTGGAAATCACAGGGCCTCCACTAAATCTTCTGTTTGATTTCTGATGCCCACATCTCTGAGCTGCTTCAGCACCAGCAGCCTGGACAGCAACACCTAGATGTTGCTTGTTTCCGTGTTTGTGTTCCATTTAACATAAATTTCTATTTCTGTAACTACAGGGCACACTTCTTCCATCTTTTTATTTCCTAACTATGGAAAACTGTCTGAGAGATACACAGATAGCTGGATTCATAAAGGCAGCTTTGGAGCTGCTAATAAGAATGAATCTGAGAAGTTACATGATGCGAGATTCTTCATTTCTACAAAGTCATAAACAGATGGGAGGAGACTCATATTTTGAGTCGGCCAGGAGCACCTGTTCTGTTCATTACTGGTTCCTCCAGGAACCTTCAAGTCCTGCTATCTTCCCTCATTCCTTTTATATACCACACTTCAATTGGAGATAACCTCGTGCATGAATGTGCAAAGCAGGAATGTAGCGATGGACTGATGTTGCTGCTATAAACCTGATGATTGGCTTGTGGGGGAAGAGCATTAGACAGCAATTTCACTGCCAAGATTAGCTCTGCAGCATTTGCCATTCAGAGCTCATGCGGACCAGCACAGGCTTCACTCTGCTCTAGGCTTTCTGCAGGCACTGTTGGGTGGCCAGGATTGACACTGGGCTCTGGATGGAGCGTCTGCGCTTCCTTCCAGAGTTCTCCTCTGCTTTTCTCTACCATGCCTCCCCAGCCTACCTCCCTTACAATTCCAGCTGTGTTTGATCAGAATGAACCCAGTGCTACAGGGATTTGTACCTTTCCCTACAATCTTCATCTACCTCAGACTTCCTGGACATGGAGGTCTTCATGCTCTTCCTGGCCCAACAGGATGGGCTTGGGATCGTTTTGCAGAGATGATCCACATAAGGGGTACTGTCCTGAAATTAATATGACATCACCTTTTCCAGTGTCAGGCTGGGCTCCAGAGCTCCAGCAGAGAATCTTCCAGAAACAACTGTGCTTCCATAAGTGACTAAAATCTGAGACCCATTTTAGCTATGACATGTGATCTGACTACAAAAAAGTACAAGAAAATATATTCCATCCTTTGTGACTTGAGCAATAGCAGTAAGACACATGTCTACGTATTTGTTCAGCGCTTCTCCTCGGTAATTACTCCATGTAGGTTTTATGAACAGCTACACTGGAACGGCAGAGGCCACAGGCCATCTCTCCAGCTCCACACATAGGGCATCACAGCTCCTGGTGCAGACCCAGTGTTCCGTTGGCTTTGATGCTCAGGGTGGCGCAGGAGCTGTGCTGCTGTCACCAGCAAGCTGCCTAGCACTGTGGGCTGTCTGGTGCCGCTAGACCTGCCTGTCCTAGACACTCCGTGTGCTGCTGACCTGTGTGCACATGAAGTGTTGAGGTGTCTTGATCAAGACTCCAAGCAGAAGCTCATGAAATTCTCACTGGGTTTAAAAGAAAAAATAAAAATAAAAACCTCTTGCAGTGATGGGAACTTATCTACCAGCTAAGAGGATCTGACTGAATCTATATGTCACTAAACTTAATTTCAAAGGGAAACAGAGAAAAGTAAGCAAAAGCAAGGAAATACCAATAAATCCATTGGACTTAGAAAATTTTCTCTTAAAATTTGTGTTTTGCCGGGGCAGCTTAGGCCAAAGTGTAGTCATGGATATATCCCATGGGAGCGTTTGTCCTTGGAAAAGGTCACTTTTGTACTTGGGTTATTTTGCTACCTGGGTCAGGCACCCGCTTACTTTGAGGGTGTCTTTTACCTCTGTGTTAAGTGCTCCAAATGCTCTTGACGTTTGAGAATGGGGAGCATGAGAAAGACTACAGGAAATCACCTGCGGGCAAAGGTTACACACTAGGCAGGCGCCAGAGCTGCCCGCCCTTCTCACTTGGGCACCAGATCCTCTACTGACGTGACTGTGAGACACCCAGGGTCTGACTTCTCTTAGAGGCTCGAGGTAACACGTCAAACCTAAACATAGCTGGATAAAGTGCACGGGGTGAGATTTCAGAGAAAACCCACATCTGTGACCTAAACTTGAGCCCAGCTCCAGGATACGAGCTTCTCTGTGCTTCATTCCCTCACCTAAGGCAGAGGTGGGTACAGTGGGCACAGATAGTTGACCCATCTTCTGTGAAAGAGTTGGTATGGGAGACCCATGAGTTCATAGTATAAGAGACATTTTGGAACCATACAATAGCACACCTAGAGCAAGATACTCAGGAAACTACCATAGATAAATAGGTACGAACTCTACGAATTTGTGTTTGCATGTGTATAACTTGTCTCTGATAGAGGTCCAAGTAACTAACTACTCTTTTATATTTGTCTTATCAGGCTGACACTTCTTATATCTACAGACACCACCACAGCATAGAGCTGTGGAGTAAATGTGCCCGGGGTTCAAATCCTGGCTCTACCATTCATTAACTTTATGATGTTCGGAAACTCCCATAAGCACTTTAGTTTCAATCCTCTTATTGGAAAATTAGATAACTTAAGATTATGATAATTAAATAAGACAGTGTGTATAAAGTGGCTTAACACGTTCTGCAAAAAGAATTATGCAACAGATGGTAGATGAAATTATTATTATTATTATTATTATTATTATTATTATTATTATTATTATTTTGACAGACTGGCCTTGAACTTGTGACATTTCTTCTGTCTCAGCCTCCCGAGTCCTGAAATTCTAGGTGTGCACCACTTGATTGCTCTTATTCTTAAGCAAGACAGAAATTTCTTAGCAGCGGGTCTTGTATCTCCTCGTCTTTATTTCCTAAAGCATCCAGCAGTGACTGGCGCATCAACTGCATCAGAATATTTCTGCATATAGTTAATACTAATTCCACGGCCCCAGAACAATTCAGGTTACTGACTGATGAATGGCTGGACTATGTTCCCTTCAGTTTGCGTCGTTTGTCTTGCTGTTCCTCCAAGCAGAGCCGCGCAAGCGCAGCAGTGTCCACACCCGTCAGCGTCGGCGGGCCCAGTGCAGGGAGGTCATCCGTCGTCCAAGCCTCTCCCTCCCAGACGCACGGGAAGGACGGACGCCATTCACTCTGAACTCGTAAATCACCTGATGGATGAGCTGGTGTCCATCATCAGTCTGCGCCTGTCTCCAGCGTGTGACTGAAGTCTATAAATCTCCTCCTTCGAAAGCCTCAACCAGCCATCTCGGATTTCACTTTTACTTCCTTGAAGTTAGGATGGAACTTACTCTCTTGGGCAGGATTTGTTTTCGTCCTGCAGGACAGAGCTATAGTAAACTCCCTCTACCCATGCCCCGTTTACTAAATAAAAGGTGTCATCTCAACTGCCAGCTTAGTTGGGCTGGGAAGTTAAGGACTCTGTCAGGAGAAGCAGGGCTGGGGGCCTAAGGGAAGACAGAAGGGGTGTTTATGGCGTCTCGCCTCAGACTGGGTCCTTAAGGCACCAGCCCCACGTGACCGAGGAAGGTCATCTTTTGGCGCGGTGTAACTTCTTGTGCATGTGCGTATTGCAGGCTCAACGAAGAAGCCAGTTACCACACGCATTTTCACACTTTAAAGCCACATGCTTTACACTGACTGAAGCTCCTCTGTTAGCAATGTGATCAGATTGGAAATTACACTTTTATAAGGCAAATTAATTGCCTTGGAGAAGTTCATTCAGGAGCTCCGCAGACTTTTGGAGTCATCAGGTTCTTCTGATGTCTTTATCCTTACTGACATGAAGCATTTGTAGCAGGATTAAAAGGAAATTGAGAACCAGATCCGGGCAGTGTGCAGTGATGGATATGTTAATTAGCGTAATGGTGGCTAATCACTTCACAATGCGTATGCATATGTCAAAAAAAATCACCTTAAAGATATACAATTTTTATGTCAGTCATACCTCAATAAGGCCGGAAAAATGGTTGAGACGATAATAATAGTAAAAATATAAAGCGGTTTCCTGGTAGAAAGAGGCAGTGCGGGTGTCACGGGAGGTCTGGGAAAGAGCAAAGAGGTCGAGCTGAGACAGTCGCAAGTATTGCCAGCCTCGCGTTCCACTGTGCTGGGGGCCTTGCCGGCCCCTGAGCGGGGCCCAGGGTAGATCCGTGGTCCTCGCGGTGGGTTTGCTGAGGCACCGACTGGGAAGAGAGAAAACTGCTTTCTGTATTATTCATACCTTGCATGTGTGTGTCTTTTTAGCCTTGTAAAGCACCCTCCTATCCAAGTGCAAATTAGGTCTTTATAAAATGCTTGGCATCAGCAATTGTTTTTCCGTGCCCAAATTCTCTCCGGTATCTCGCAGCCAAGGAGAGCACTAACATTTACCCCACTCCTTCCTCCTCCACTTTCCCCTCCCTGCCTTTCTTGCTTCTGGGATGGTCAGAGCTATGAAAACACATCCCGGGCCCCTTGGTTTCTGCCGGGCTGGGGTGAAGCTGAGTACTGCTGGAAGGTTTATGAAGTGTAAGATTCGCATGGTTTATTGTTGGGGGTGGGCAGGTGAGGGCCGTATTCCATTTGAGTCTTTTACTGTGTAGAGCATCTGACTGAGTTATAAACGGCCCAGATGGATGTGGCTACGATGGGCACGGCTAAATGAGGAAATAAAAATAAATAGTTCGTGCATCGATTGGAGCTTACCTGTAGATTGCATCTTTTTATTTTAATACCATTCTATTAAAACATAGCAAGTGTCCCCAGAGCAGGGCCATGAGGATATTATTAACTCCAGTACGATGCTGCCACTGTTACTGTATCTTCTCTGGGCAGACACAGCACCGAGTTACTGGCAGGGATGGGAAGGGACGGCCAGTTCATGTTCTGGTGTCTCTAGGAAGGTGGCAAATGGAACCCACCGGAAGGTCTGTCCCACGGCCTGCCTTGTTAAGCGAGGTTAGAAGGGCAAGAGTGCCGAAGCAGAAACTGTAAGAGATAAGAGCAGATGCCTCGCTCGGCTGGGGATTAGAACAGGGGCAGAGATGGTGCCCCATGGCAAGCTAGAAAAGCCTGTGGGAGCTGCAGCTACATCTTGCCACCTCAGAGTCTTTGCTGCTAAATAAAAGGCACCAGACAGAAACCTCTAGAGCCAGGACCACACTGAAGAATCAAATGGCAGGGTGGGGGAGGCCCTTAGCCACTGGGGGTGCAAAGGAGGGCAAGTCCGGGCCTTGTCGAGCCTGGGACTTCTACAAACTATAGTTCTACTTCTGTAAGCTTGCGAGGTCACAAAGGAGCTCTCCCTGCGTCTTTCTTGTTTCCCCTTATACGCAGGGAGACCCCACTTGCCCCTCATGAATAAAGCGTAAGGGACCGAACCATACAGAATTCTAAGTTTAGGGCCGGGTATATCTTTAAAATGATAGATCTCCAGGGCTGGCCAGATAGCTCAGCAGACAAAAGCTCCTGCGTAGGCAGAGTGCAGCGGCAGCAGTCAGGGTGTGATCTCTGGCATGCTCTGCCAATCCAGCCCCACAGGGCATGGAGACGGCGATCGAGACTGAACGTGAGGGCGCACATCTGTAATCCCAGCAGTTGGGAGGCTGAAAATAAGAGAATCACTAAGAGTGTGATCTACATAGTGAGGCCCTGTACACCTTGTAGACCCTGTCCTAAATACGTAAGAAGTTTACGGATCTCAGGAGCTTTTTCTCCTGTAGACCTTTATCCCAATGTTATAGGAAGCTGAATTACATGGAAATATTATAGGCAGTCAGATAGGGATCGGTCCTTGAGGGAGACTGTATGCCAGACAAAATAGGTTGCAACTGTAAGAGAGATGGACGCTCCCTGTATGTGCCAGACCTAAAGAGTGAAGACAGAACAAACGCTCACCTCCCTAAAGATAAACACCTGGGGTTGATCATGCCTTTGAGGAAGTCAGGAAGAGACAGTAATCCAAGTGCTACCGGCTACCGGATTAACTCCTGTTCTCCATTACTGCCCTTTTGCTACACGGCTCACTTCCTCATTTGATCCTGGATCCAAATCAACTTTACCTGAGCAATTGCACTTGTAGTCTTATGGGTTGAGTGTATGCCCACCTAGGTGAGTTCCCCGTTCTCCACCCGAGACCCGCCTCGCTACATGGTTTTGCTCTATAAAAATCCCTGAAAGAGACAGCTTCCTGGGGTAACCCACTCGGGTCTCCCTTCCATCCCTCTCTTGGACAGAAGCTTTCTTTCCCCTGGTGGATATTCTACTCCTAACCTCGGTTTGTTCTAAGATTCATTCTTGGGTTTTAGAGAACACAGATTCATCGCAGGTGCCTTTCAGGTTGGGAGTTTCATCCCCCGTATCCCCAACACATGAAAGAAGTTGACACCGAAACGAAGTCAGCTGAGCCCGCAAAGGGAAAACAAAAGAAAAACCCAAGCACATAAACAGAAAGTGAATAAATTGTTCCCTTTCCGAGCTGAACAGAAAGCTATTGCCGAGTTTATTTTAAGGAGCCAACTGGAAAGAGTCGAAAATGCAGAGACTTAATGGAAACAGTAAAACCACAAGAACACAAAAAGTGACAAGAAAATAGCCTTTTGTGTTCTTGGTTGTAGCAATAAACACAACAAAAATATTTATTTTTCGGAAGTTTATGGAAAACAGGAAATGAAAGGGCGCCCGCTTTCTAGACACTAACTCATGCTTGGCTCGGGTCAGCGAGACTGATTTCTTCTGCCCAACTCTTGCTTTTTCCAGCTGCTGACTAAGTTAATTTGCAACTTAGCTGGCCGTTGAGGTTGCAAACCCTTGGACTAAAGCTACTCTTGGCAGGGCAGCCGCCTTCCCAAGGAAGGACTTGGCCGGTGCGAACTTGACAGCAGAGAGGCACCAAGAAGTTGTTTCCTTCTTGCGTTCAACGGCCCAGTGAGAAATGACTACAGCTTTTGGTTTCTGTAGGTTCCAAATTCTAAGGCACACGACTTTTTCCTCCTAATGATCAGTGACACTAAAGGAAAGTTCAGCCACCTTCTTACTCCTCTTAGATGCTCCTGGACTCTAGAAGGACAGTTCTGCAAGCTGGCAGATGCAAACGCAAGCCTTGTGTAGGAGGAGGGCCGGGGTTGCCTTGGGCTCAAGCTCGGGCTCCACCACGTAAGCGCCCTCCCATGGGCCCCCGTTGCTCGCCGTTCTGGAGCCAAGGTCCTTGTCGTACGACAGCAGGGCACCGGCGCCCTGCAGTGATGTGGCCGTGCTGCCGCGCGCCTGAGCAGCCCCGTCCTTCTCTTTATCACTTCTAAGTCTCTGCCAAAGGAGCAAAAGCGGTGAGCCGACCCTTCCAGAAGTGCCCAATGGGCAGTGGGCACAGGAGAAGATGTGCGTGGCTGCTCACTGGAGCAGTGCCGCTTAGAAGCAGAGCGAAGCACCATTATACCCCCGGGACGCCCTCGATTAACTGATATAATACGAGGTACCGGGAAGGCCGTGGAGGAACTGGAGCTCCTACATTTCTGGTGAGCATATGTTATAGGAGAATCCCTTTTGAAAATAATTTTTCAGTTTCTCACATTTATCCAAAAGAAATAAAAATAGATGCTCACACAAAGTTTTTTTCAAGAATATCCACAAAATGGGCTGG
The DNA here is from genome assembly GCA_004027025.1 of Myocastor coypus. Lineage (NCBI taxonomy): Eukaryota > Metazoa > Chordata > Mammalia > Rodentia > Myocastoridae > Myocastor > Myocastor coypus. The sequence continues at coordinate 84,031 of PVJA010001286.1, forward strand.
GGAGATAGCACAGTAGAATAAGCACTTGCCCAGCAAATGCAAGGACCTGAGTTCAATCACCGGTCCTAAAAAAAAAAAAAAAATCCACAAAAGCTAAGTTTGTAATGGCCTAAAGCTGAAGGGCACAGAGCCATGAGCAGAGCAGGAGGCCCACAGTTTATTTACCTATTGCTCTGCCAGTGCTTTTACTGCTGCGGGAAGGGTCTGATCTCCTCTTGTGCTCATTTGGCAGAAATCTTGGCCCATTACAAGTGGCAATTTTGGATTATTCCTTTAGAATTAATTTTTGTGCTCACGTTTTCCTCACCTGTAGATACGCAGTCGACCTGACACACTTTGTGGGCAAAAATGATTCATCCTTAATTAAATTCTACAAAACAATTCTCTTCAGAATGCAAGCACTGTATTCCCTAGCTCATTTTATAACACTAGTAAAACCAAAGCAAATACATTACAAAAGGGTTATCAACATTTCTTTGACTACAATCACAAAAATCTTTTAAAATATTAGTGAATAAAAATGCAAGCATGAGAAATTTTAACGAAAGTCTCAATCCGCCATTTGATGCTGTGCTCGAAGCGTCCTGTTTAGTTCCCATCCCACTAGGAGACTGAGACCTGTGCCCCAGGCCTGTGAGGTACCCCTTCACTGAGCGCCTTCACTTAACCTTTACTTAACCTTGACTCTTGCTCCCTTAACCTTGAGTCTTGCCAACCTCCTCTTATGGATCCGTGCCCGCCATGCCGTGCCGACACATGGTGTGCATTCATAAGTCATCCTGGTACAAATGTATCCAGACTGTTGTTCACCTAAATGCCTTTCAACTCTAGATGTACAGCAGAAGCATCAAGGAATCTTTAACAGTGATTACTCCGTGTACCCACCCGTAAAGCTGGGACATAATCTCTGAGGATGACATTGAAACATCTGGATTATTTTAAAGCTCTGTTGGCAATGCTCAACTGTGACCTGAGGTGACAGAGGAAGGACCTTATTATTCTAGTTATGTCTGGGGACTTCTATTCCCTTTCCCAGAGTCTAATTAGTGCTCACTGGCCTTTTATGTTCCCTGGAAGGCTAGAGAGTTCTTGCTTTATGTGGGGAACTGGCACTCTGGGCTCCATTGCCCGGGGAAGCCTGAGCCACAGACATTGGGCAGAAGGGGCTCAGAGCCGTCTCACCATCTAACAAGGAAGGGCTCAGAGGGCTGACGGGAACTCTCGCTTTCTATCCCGTTCGAGTTGGCTGGTTTGCTTTGTGTTTATCTGTACTGAGCGGACCCAGCAAACTAAGGGTAGGGAGAGCTTGCGACATTTTTAGTGTGTTTGCGGTAGCTCTCTTTCACTCAGTCTCTTCTGCTAAAATTCCCACAGTTACAATTACTCTCTCCGGTGATCTGCAAGTGGAGACTGGAGTGTCCGCCCAGTGTTCTTAGTTTTATATGCAGATAAATCACTTGATTATATTTTTTTGTCCTTATGTTATCATGAATATTTCAAATGAATTTTATATGGTTCACATTTATGGTTTGGGAGCTATTTCACATTTTGGCTCGCTGCCGTCTAATCTGCATATACCATATCTCAGCTGATGTTGATTGGTCTCATTTACATATTCATCATGCTCCTATTTTCAAAGATACTTTGTTATAAACTGGCTTTTCTTTCCCCTCCAGTGTTATAATAGCACGTAGATGTGTTTTTAAATCGTGCTCATTTCCATACGTAATTTTCCTAGTTACCATAAATCACCACATTGTCACCTACTCCCCCCAGCCTGCTCCTGTAATCTTCACACTTTATACCAAGCTGACATATGGCTCCGAAGTAATTAAAGACAATGTAAACAGTTTACAGTGCACTTTGCAAAGCCACTTCACATAGCAGAGGGTTTAATGGCTTCCTGCTTCCCCCAGCAAGTCCCAAAGCAATGAAGAGGAAGCAGGATTGGGGTAGGCCTGCAGGTGAGGGCCGAAGTATGAACATCAGCTGACGTGTGGACCGTGCCCCCGTCGCTTCTAGTAGAGCAGTTCCTGTCCTAGATCAACCAAAGCCTCTTTCCTTGTTAATTTCTGATAGAAGTGGACGCGAGCTGAGTTATCCGCGGAGGACTCATCTCTAGGGTCGGGGCTGTACTTTGAACCATTCTGCCAACAGGAAGAACCGAACCATCAATGCCTATGCTGTGTTGGACACACACTGAGAGTGTGCATCCAAGTTCCTCAGTGACCCTCCGAAACAGGTCATATCCTTACCACTTGTGCAGCTCACAGAGCTGAGAAGGTGTGCTCCGCATTTGGGTAGATTAAAGGGAAGGAGGAAACTCACTGTGCGATCCCAGAATCTGAGCAAGCCAGTCTGATGCCATAGGGAAAAAGTGCGTTCTATTCTGAAATGTCCTTGACCACTGGTTACCCATTTGTTTGTGTGATAACCCTTAACAGCCCTACGGAGCTACAAATTCCATGAGGACAAGGGTGTGTTTGTTTTGAACTCAGCCCTGATCCATACTGAATTCATCCATACAGCTCTGAATCTGATACACATGATAAATATTTAAGTAGATGGATAAATGAACTGAGAAATACTGTAGGGAAACAAGATATCCAAATATGAGTAGAAAATACTAAATAATATAAGTGGTAACAATAACGGAGACCTTTGGGCATATGAACACAGGTGAGAATCTACTACGATGTGGGCCATTACATAGATATAGCACAAGACGAAAATTCACAGGAAGATGCATACAAAATAAATTATGTGAACATTATATTGATTAGTATTCTGCTGTGAGAGGCAAAGGAAAATAATCTCCTAATATGTTTAAAAGAAAGAATTTAAGAGTTTATTTAGCTTGGTGACCAGTGAGGAAGAATGGCTTGGAAAGCTTTATTTGGCTCTCTGGACCCAGCTTCTCTCTGTCTCTCTGTCTCTCTCTCTGTCTCTCTCTCTGTCTCTCTGTCTCTCTCTCTCTCTCTCTCCTTCTCTCTCTCCTTCTTTCTTTCTTTCTTTCTTTCTTTCTTTCTTTCTTTCTTTCTCTCTCTCTCCCTCCCTCTCTCTCTCTCTCTCTCTCCCTCCCTCCCTCCCTCCCTCCCTCCCTTCCTTCCTTCCTTCCTTCCTTCCTTCCTTCCTTCCTTCCTACGAGGAATTGAACCATGAGCCTTGCTCTTGCCCCAACCCTGGCCTCTCCATCACTCTGATTCTGCTTCCCATGTTCCCATGTCAGTTTCAGCCATGGGTGGCAAGGTGGGTCTGGGTTTTACATCTTTCTTGGGCTTCTGTAAAGAAAGAGCAGACCTTTTCCCTGCTAGATCCCATAAAATCTTAAAATTCTCTCTGACTTATGTAGATCACACAAGCTTTCCTGGAATTACCATGGTAACTAAGAGAATGCGATGCTCCCGTGACTTTGCCTGTGTCACGGGCTCCATCCTTAGAGCCAGAAATGTCTGTCTCAACCGTGGACTTGAAGTGAGACGGAAAAGAGCCACAGACAAAAGCTGAGGCTGTTGCTGGGGGCTAAGCGGAAGCCAAATTATGTTGGTCACTGGGGCACACAGCTAACACTGGACAAGTGGGGATCCTGTTGTTATGTAGAAGAGAAAGAGCTCTGTGTGGTTAGTGAAGTTTCTAGAATTAAACTAACTCGAAAATGAGCAGAATTTATACTGGTGGGAGCTCTATTATTTCTACCCGCATTATAATTATTATCACTGTAGTTAACACTTATTGAGGACTTGATTGTGTGCCAGGCTCTGACAGAAGCCTGCCACATTTAGCACTTGTTTTATCCTCCCTGTGGAAATCACTACATTTGCCAATCACTGTATTGTTTTGGCCTTTCACAGAATAATTTAATAGGGTTGGAAAATTTATAGCCAAGCAGCAAATGGCACGGCCTGAGGAACGCCTGCAAGGACCCTGCAGACGGCAGTGAGCGTAGGCCACTGCTGCAAACGTGGGATTGTGACGGGGAGTGGAAGAAAGACTGCATGGGCAGAGCTAGGCTTTGCCCTGTGTGCTATAGCTTGTGTCTAGTTGTCCCCCCAAAGCCTCATGCAATCATAGGGCGGGGACTTCTAGAGTTTGAGACTAACTCACGATCCACTGGGATCATGTGTCTTAGCACTGCTGGGATTATGGGTGTGGCCAGAGGAGGATAGCCTGAGGCAGGGAGCCTGGATGTAACGTAAGAGAGAGAGAGCAACAGACTCTCTCTCCTGCTCTATGTTGCCCTGGTTGGTCAGTTGCCTCTGTCGTCATGTTCTTGCTGTCCCGCTGTCATGAACTGAATGCCCTCTTCCCTGTTCCACTCAGCCTTGGAGCCAGCTGAATGTGGACTGAAACCTCCAGTAACTGTGAGCTGAATAAAGCTTTTCTTCCTTCATTCTGGGTGTAGGGTACTTGTCCCAGCAATGAGAGAAGAGCAACTAAGACACCCTGAGACATTTTTTTGTTTCTTTTTTAAGCGAGGATGGGCAAACCTGATCACACGTGCCGAATGAGTGACAGAGGCTCATCCGTGGACAGCGAGATGCTGAGGATGAAGCCGGAATTCATTAAATTCAGTAAAGTGCGTAAGCAGAGAGGAAGAACATGAGCGAAGCTGTAGGCCTGGAGAGGAGAGGGGAACTTGGAGATGGAGAATGAGGCAGGGCAGGGAGGCTGCCGAGGGAGGCTGCCGAGGAGGCAGTTTCCATGGGGCTCAGCTCTGCTCTAGTTCTCTTACTTGGGAAGGCTTTAGGACACCAGAAATGCCACAAAGGAGGATTCATGTCATTTCCCACAATTCCCTGCATGGGTGAAGGCTGAGTAGTCAAGACAAGGTAGAAGGGAGAAACGGAGCCTCAGGTCCACTCAGCATGGCAAGCCACAGAGCAAACCCCAGGGAGGGCTCCTGTGATGAGGGACCACAAGGGGCGACCCACCACCTGCACTGGACTTGGTACAGGTGAATTATTTATGGCGTCTGACGTTGCTGACTTTAGTGGCTATTACTGTGCAGTGCCGCATGCTTGGGACACAGGGCAGCACCAGCCGTCATGCAGTCTACCTGAGTTCCCAGCAGGGCAGCGGCTGCTCCAGCTGGGGATCTCCCTCAATGCCCAGAGCCCAGGGCCCTCAGCCCCTGTGGTCTCTCTGGTGATCTGGGTTCAGGTGAGTGACTATGGCATCAACGTAACCCTTGCAGACTGTCCCGTCTTAGACTCTTAGCCAACTTGAGGTAGAAACACAACACCAATGAAGCCCTCCTTTACGGTTCTTCTCTTAACACACAGGTGAGGAAGCCAGGGCCCAGAAAGACAAGGTGATGTGATCAGGGTGGCGGTGACTTTGTATTAAAACTAACACCAAGACTGGGACTTCTGACTTCTCTCCTGGAAGCAGGTGGCACAATCGCTATAACGCACTGCTACCTCTCGGGTCGGTGTTCCTTTGTTAATGGAATCCTTTCTCACTTTGCTAGACCTCAGCAAGTGACACTCTTGGAGGGGGCGCGTGGAAAAGAAATAAGAAAAGTAGAACTGTTCCAATAAGGAGAAACATGGCTACCCGAGAATTGCTTTAACCGTATCACGACAAACAGCAAGGACGGCGAGAAATCATTTCTTTCTGAATACTTGTTTTACCTGTGCCTTTCCTACATCAGTGTCCGAGTCATGGCTGGCCTGGAGCGAAGCACGCTCCTTCTCTGTGAGAAGGTCTGAGGTGGCAGCAAAAGCCTTCAAAGGAATGGCAGTGCACTTTAGGCACAGGGGGGAGTCACTCTTTTTCACTACTCTGGAGCAAAGCTCTGTTTGGGTAAGCCCCAAATTAAATCAGCCCCATAAGAACTTGTGGTGAAAGAGGGTCCCCTTTTCAATGGAAATCAGTCAGTGCTGTGAGCTCTTCCGATCCTGTTTAGTGTTTGTGCGCCAGCGACCCCTGGGCTGTGTGCTCAGCTTAGGAAGAAGACCAGGGAATCTCTAAATGCAAATGGCAGGCCCTGCTGCCAGTTGAAATTGGATCAGAGATAGCGAAAACTATTTCCGAAAGCAGAAGTTCATAATCAGGAAAGAATAGCCTCTGGTTTCTGAAAACCGCACTCCCAGGGATCCTGAGAGCGATGCCTGTCAAGAAGGCGCAGGGGAGGGCAGCTCGTCTTGGGCTTCTGCTAATTTCAAAGGCCAGGCGGAGAGTGATTCTGCGCTGGTTTTTAGGAAGCACAGAAAAGAGTGACAAGAGTTGAAACACAGAAGGGTTACTTGGCTTAACGGGCTGGCTTCAAAGTGCTGTCACCTCCATCAGCCCTGCTCAGACCCCCAATCTGCAGGTGCTTGAGTCCTCGCGTACAACGGCGCAGTATTTGCATGTAGCCTACTCATATCCTTCCGCGTACTCATGCACATAAATCTTCTCTAAATTACTTTTCATGGCTAAATGCATTGTAAGTCTATGGAAATAATGGTTATGCTGTATTTCTTAAGGAATAGTGACAAAACTTCTGTACATGCCCAGTGGACAAAATTTCTTCCAAATAATTTTAGCCCATGGTTGGCTGAATGTGCCTGTAGCTGTGGTGGCTAACTCTGGATGGATGGAACCTCAAATTCCCTCCGGAGCCCATTCAGACGCTCAAGAGCATCAGGGTCGGGTACATACATTTTCTCCAAGTCCCCAAATCCCGAAAAGGCTCCTCTTGGGATGACTCGAAGCTTGGTGAGCACGAACCTCCTGAAAAGAGAGACAGCGGATCACAATCCACCCATTACTAAGGAACTGAGCGCCCCCGCCGCCATAGCAATGGTGGAAATTGCTCTGGTAATCTTGTCCTTTGTCCTCGCCACGAAGCAGTGGGGTTGGTGACATTATTTCCCTCGTTTTGTGTAAGGAAGTGAGGTCAGGAAGACAGAAGCACGGCCGGCCACGGTCACAGCACAGGCAGAGGTGAGGTAGAGCTGGGGTGTAGATCTTACTTGTGACCACGTGGTTTCCCATAGTCCCCCGAGGGGCTGCTTCCACTTTTCCTCGTCTTGCTCAGCTGACCTCGGGCCCCATTCCAAAGGGTAAACAAAGCCCCTAGAAGACAGCTTCCCTGAGCTCCCGCCTGGGGGGCGCCACCTGTCCCCTTCTGGTGCCCTTGCCCGCCTCCGCTGGTCCCTGCTGCCGGTCTGTGAGCTGTCCAGGGTCCTGCCCACACTGGGGCCCTCCTGTTCTCCCTGCTTTTCTTTCCTTCACCCCCAGTTTCACCTCTAACCATTGTCTCCCCTTCATATATGTCATTCACCCACTTTCCCTCTACTTATTTCTTCCAATCAATATTAAAAAAAAATGCCTGTTTTCCATTAAATCACTTCTTTTTTTTTTTTAATATAACTTTTTTTTTTCTTATTTCAGAACCTTTATTTATTCACTTATTTTCTTGGCTGGCTCAGCCCGCCCCGAGGGCCGGGCTGGCACAGCATGTGGTGCCGGGGATCGAACCGCGGTCCCTGAAGCCGCCCACGCTTTCCGAAGCAGGCGCTTTAGACCACTGAGCCATCCCGCCAGGCCCTTAAATCACTTCTTAACCCCAGTGACTTCCAGCTTTTGCCATTTTCTGTTTGCAGTACGTGTGCCGACTTCTCATCTGGACCACAATGTTCCTGCCAGTGGCTCTCCATCTCACTCAGGGAAAAGTTCACACTGTTCCCAGCCGCTCCAGGAGCTTTCAGCTCCCTGCTCCTGCAGGTCCTCTGGTCTCAACTGTTTTGAAGTTTTGAAAAAATAATTTAATTCACTTTACTGCTTATAGCAGAAAATGCGCAAAAGCTGAATCTTGGAAGTGGGTTATGTGACCAGCAATAGATGGATGGGTAAAGACGATGTGGTATTTACACACAGTGGAGCACTGTCCTGCCAAGAAGACAGAACCATTGGAGTCATTTGTAAGAAAGCAGATGCAGCTTGGAACCCAATATTAGGGGGATGAAATCAGACCCCCAAGCTGGAGCATCACATGGTCTCTTCTATGTGGAAAGCCCAAAGCATAAACACAGAGGGATATAAAAGGTAGATAGGAGGAAATGAAGAGATAGATATTTTGCAAAATGAAAAGGGTCTAAAGATGGAGGCAGTGGGGGAGGTGTGGGAAAGAGGCCCCGAAGATGAACTGAGAAGGGCTATGTGCATACACCCCCAGCCCGGGAGGAATGCAGTCTCTACATTCTAGAAACGTCTACTCGTAGAAAACTGAAAAGAAGAAACTAATTCCAATGCAGCTTTAAGTAGCTTGCCTAGGTCCAACTCCTCATGTATTGCTTCTGACTTCCAGCAAGAAGACTGAAAGGTGAGGGCAAGAGGTCCCTCTGAGGACGCACCTGGGGGCCCTTCCTCCTCCCACTCCTGCCGTGGCGCCTGCTCACTGTTCCCTGGGCACCAGCACCTCTTTCCTGTCTGCCCACTCTGTGCTCTCTGTCCTCCCCACTTGGAGCACTCCTGTCCTGGGGTCCTCGCGACCCACTCATTCCACTCTTGTCCCCTCAAATGTCACTTGTGCAGGGAAGCTCTCCCTGGTCACTCTATTGAAAATGACACTCTCGGGACACATGCCCTGGACCTCTTGGCGGCTTCTGCTTTCCTCGTCACACCTCGGACACGCTCTGCGTCCTGCATTCATGTCCTTGTAGTCTCTGCTTTTGTGCACCTCTTCCCCATAACTACAACAAAAGCTCCAGGAGGGCAGGGCTATTCATCTGGGTCATTTCTTCTATATACAAAATGCCAGGGACAGTGCCTGACACATGTCACTTGATGAGTAACTTAATTCCAGCTATGGGACAATTGGAAAATTCTAGGTATGCATGAAAATTACAGTAGGAATTACTACAATAGTACTATGCTCATTCCCTGCCCTTCTTCGCTTGGACTTTTTCTTTTCTTTTTTTTTTTTTTTTGCCTTGAAACCAATGAAAAGGAATTCAGGTTTCCTCCCACTCTAACCCTTTCTCCCACAAGTCTTTCTGTGAGCAAGGTCTGGAACTCAGCAGTGGACTTGGTGGATCTCATAAGCACGCGTCGTTTCCACCTCGAGGTCTGTGCCAGGTGCTGCTGCTACGAAGGCAGTTAGGCTGGTTATCTCTGCGTGTGTTTGGCTATCATGGGCACCTGCTCTACGATGAAGACTTGTGAGGGTCCTGTGTTCTCCTGTGGAATTGTTTGTGTACTTCTTGGGAAAGCAAAACCAGGAACCTTGGGCCTGTGAGAAACCAGATGTGGGCAAGAGATGCTGTAATAATGTTACTCAAGGAGAAAAAATGGGGAGAGACAGCAAGTAGCCAAATATATAAAAGGCAGGGCAGCTTTTGATCCTGCATCTCCAAAACACCAGGCCATCCTAAAAGCATAATCTCTATTAAACCATTTTAACAAAACTGTCTCATGTGGAGTTAGGCATAAGAGGTCAGGAGGAGCAGCAGCTTCTACCAGGCCCACTGCGAAGGAGTCAAGGTTAGCTCACCTACTGCACTGTTCTCCTGGTGCTGAGCCAACACATGCATGCTCCTTTGCTCCCATTTGTCACAAGAGAGAACGATGACAAGCCAATAAAAGGGAATAATAAAATTGCCTTAAAGCAATCGTTGTAAAAGTTTTAAGGGAGTTTGAAATGTTAAGGTAAATGCTAATTAATGAGACCTACAGAGAATGTCTTCAAATAATTGACTACAGTTTCATATTTTGCCAACTAGGCAGTTGTTTTTGATCCAGCTTTCAAGCAGAAATATTTATCAAACGTGTCAAGGGCTGTGCCTGTGTACAGTGGTCCAGACTTACTGGTACAATTAAAAGTTTTCCCTCCAAAGATGTAGTTTTGATTTGCGCTTCCTGAAATATTATGAGCCATATATTCTGAAGATATTTCCACCTGGAAGCCTTCCATAGAACATAACAAATATTATTTTAATATGCACAGCTGAGCTTGCAAAGAAGTGTGAAAGATTCCCAATGGTCCAGAGAGAAGCAATTGCGTGTGAGACGGAGCCCTGAGCAATGTGAGTACAAACTGGGCCTCAACGAAGGTGGGTGGATGCCAGACTGCCTGGGTGGCTCTGGGCCTGGGAGCCACAGGACCTGTTGTCCGATGTCGGACTCAATCTCCTCCACCTTCTTCTTCTTTTAATTTTTACTGCTGACTTTCTTTCATTATTTCATACACTTTCTAGAAGGAAAGGCATAGAAAATGGAGAACAGGCAATTTTCAATAAAATAATGTGCAGAAAAGTTTCTTCACTTATGAAAGTTAAAAATATTGAGAGTTAAAAGAAATCTCAAGTGTAGGGATTGAAGCAAAAAATAAATACCTTGCCACATACGTGCAAGATAAAACTGTACAGCATAGGACATATTTTTAATATAGTAGGGAGAAAAAGACCAATAATCCTTGAAGAAGAAGGAATTAGAAAACATTGTAAACACATGTTTAAAATTACTAGATAAAATAGTTGCCAATTTATAATTCCATAATGTACCTAGAGTTTTTTTTTATTAAAATGTTAGGGTAATGTAAACCTATTACCAAACAAGTTTAATTAGCTGCTAATTCGCTTTTTGCAAAGTAATTATTTTAGAGGATAAGGCAAATTAAACCAGTACTAGCACAGAGAAAGCATGAAGGAATAGTGAATGAAGAAATTCTTGTCCCTTGTTGAAACGGTGGAGCTTCTCAGTCCAGTAAGGAAGGATAAAAAGGGCTGAATAGGAGCTAAATCAGAAAGCATGTCGGTACAAAGAAAAGTCATTTTCCTCGAGAATGAGTCAATTAAATAACTAAGAAGTCACTTGATCATACCCAAAAGGCATTGGGGTAGGCAAAGAGTTCATGGACAAAAATTAAGGTGCATATGCGAACTTGAAAGAAGCAACAACTGGGACCTCCTCCAGCTGAGAAGTTTCTGCACACCAAAAGAAATTGCTAACAGAGTGAAAAGACAATCCACAAATTAAAAAAAAAATTAACTAATAAGTACACAGACGAGGATCTTCTAGACATAGAATTTATAAAGAACTAAAAATATTAGGGTCCCAAAATTCAAAGACCCAATCCAGAAATGGGCATCTGAGATGAACACACTTCTCAGGGTAAGAAATTCAAGAAGCCCACAAATACATGAAGAAATGCTCCACAGTGCTAGCCATTCGTGAAATGCAGATTAAAACAACACTTAGATACCATCTCACCCCGGAAAGAATGGATACCATGAAAATGCAGACTGGTGCAACTATTATGGAAAGCAATGTAAAGACTCCTTACAAAACTAGAACTGGAAATCCCATTCAACCCAGCTATCCCCTTACTGGGAATTTTCTCAGAAGAAGTGAAAACATCATATCATAGTGATGTTTGTGCACCTATGGTTTATAGCAGCATGATTTGTGACAGCCAAACCTTGGAAGCAACCAAAATATCCACCATCTGAAGATTGGTTGAAAGATGTGGTGTTTTTATGCAATGGCATATTACTCATCTATAAAGAATGATAAACTCGAAGCCTTCATATATAAGTGGATGGATCCTGAACCTATAATCATAAGTGAAATAAACCAGATTTACATGTGTAAATATCATACAGTCTCTCTAGTGTAAGAACTCCAAAGAAGAAACCAAAATGGAAAGGCATAATACAACTGAATGGAAATCAAGAACTTAAGGATTACACAATCAAGAGACAGCAAGCTGAAAAGTTAGGAAACATGACAGGGGCAAAACCATGCACTCATATACACAGGATGCATTACACAGTGGTCCTAAGAATCTCCAACAAGTTTTTGACACTGAGGATAGCAATGTGTGATACTAAAACCATGCTTAGAATGCCTGTCAGTCTGGTCTTCTAGATATGTGCTCTTTCTAATGTAATTTCAATTATTGCTATACTCTCAAGTAAATGTTTATTTTAAAAGAAAAAAAAGGTAGTAAAAGAGAATAAGAGACAAGGAAAAATGCCATAGGATTGACCTGCTACAATTTTGTCTATGCTTAGATTTCTAAATTTCTGTGTAAAAATGAGTAACCTTTTTTAAAAATCACATTCTATAGGGATTTATTAGAATATCAATAATTGATGGAAAATACCAGTTCCACGTTAAGTCTAAGGCATTTGATATTATGAAAGACAGTGATGTTAAGATGAAGTACCTTTGTTATAGAGTAATAGTATCACTAAGCTTCTCTTCTGGAGGGTTAAGAACTTAAGCTTCAGACCAAAAATTAGAGAAAAAGAAGGGCTACAAGGATAGCCAATATTTTGGCCCTAACCTTTCAAGGTCAATGAGGACTCAGGACATAAGAGAACCTGTACTATAACATCCTATAACTCAGTGGTTTCCCAAATTTTCTGTTCAAGGAGATTATGGGGCTACAGGGGAAAGGGATCGACGATATTAGTGTGCCCAAGGAGGGTCACTTAGAGAGAAAACATTCTTTCAGGCTTTCACAGAGAACAAGCCGCTCAACCAATGGCTGTGACTCATCCAGACGGCTGACCCTGACAATAGTTCTACAAAGCACTGTACATAGCTTCAAGGTAAATCCTGAGGGGATTTGACTGTCATTGTCAGATATGAAAATTATATGTTTTGTTATATAGGTCTTGCTTTAACTTGGACTTACCCACCCAGCAGAAAAGTTTAACCAAGAGATATAAAAAGTAAAGCCAGATAAGTATGCTGAGCTGTAAAAGGCTCAAATCAACAGCTTCCAACATTGCTGATAACCCGGTACTATTGTAGAATATTGATCTATGTATACAGCTGCTTTTTCTTAGTTCAGTGAGAAGAAATATTTGTACCAATAGTGTTTAGAAGAGTCATCATGTCTGCATCCTGTACTCTGGACAACTACTATGAAGACAATAATGTGCATTGTATTAATTATTGTGGCTGTGTTACTAACATGTTTTGAAACAGCCTCATTGTTATTTCTTATTAAAGAACTAGTAGGAAGACAACAATATGTATTGTATCAAATATTGAAAGGCACTACTAATGTGTTTTGAAACTATCATATTATTATTCATCATTATTTTTTATTGAAAGTAATAATAATCAGAATATGTTATTTCTTATTAATAGCAACAAAAATGAAACAAAGTAAAGTAACATAACAGCAATTATAAAACAAAAGCAAAAAAAAAAATCAGAAGAGAGCTGAGGTACTGATTTCTACCCACATACATGGACCACAGAGTTCAAAAAAAACCACCTCAAAATCATATGTGGGTTAAAGAAAGCATTGCAATGTCATTGGGAGCCATTTGGATTAAACAGTGATAAAAATACAGTAAAGTGAGCTTAGGACATGCAGCTGAACTGTTGCTCCTATAAGAACTTATAGTTTTAAGTTATTATAGCAGCAAAAGCCCCAAATGGGTTCGCGTCCCTATTCAACAAGGGACACGAATTTCTTCATTCGCCATTACTTCATGCTTTCTGTGAGCTATCGCTGGATTAAACTTGCCTTATCCTCTAAAACCAAACCAAACCAAACCAAACCAAACCAAACGAAACCAAACCAAACAAAACAAAAAAACTAAGTGAGGTTTATAAATGGCTTTAAATTGAGGAGCCTCAGTATCTGGTAGTTTTGGAATTTTGATCCACCTTAATAAATAAATTTAGTGCAAGACCCACCTAAGAGTTTTGTTGTTGCTTTGTGATTTCGGGTGTGTGTGTGTGTGTGTGTGTGTGTGTGTGTGTGTGTGTGTGTGTATGTAAATTGACTAGCTAATTGGTAGTGACATGGAAAAGCAAGTTTCAAAGAGTAGATATGGCATTTTTTTAGATCACAAAATACCAGTTTAATTATACTTTTAAACTTTTAAGATAAAAGTACTAAGAAAACAAACATAAGCACCTCCAAAACTTGCTATTTCAGATAGTGTAACATGTTCCTAAGTTTTATGAACATCGTTGAAGTTTTATAACATATACAGAAATTTAAAAGGACTGACTAGTAGTTCTTAGTAATGATGATCCAGTAAGAGCGACTCACTTGACAGAAGTGGGACTTTTCTTAGAACTAGATTTTAACACATTATTTTGCCAGTAATAAAGATGAGTAATGTGTAAATTAAGTTCTAAAAGGTTAAAGGAAAAAATGACTTTATGTAATCACTAAACATTACAGAAATAAGGTTTGCTTATTTGCTTGTATTTCCATAGCAAAAGTAAGCAAAATTTTGTACAAAGGAAGCTTGACATTCAATATGAAGCAAGCATAATATTCATCATAATCTTCACCCATGAAAGAGTGGTTCACATGAGGACCACCACACTGGTACTAGTGGCCATGAGAGGATGAAATCTGTTCGTAAAATATCATGGTGTAGATGAGTAGCGGAGTTTCTGGAAGGCTGCTAGAATTAAGTTCGCCATTGAAAACTTAAGACACTCCTATCAAATGAAAATGTCATGAACATAGCTGCACTTTAATTAGAAGACTGATGTTCTAAGTCATGCTATTTCATTTTATGAAGCAGTCACAGTGGAATCTCCCACTTAAAATTTGCAGAGGAGCTTTGTAGCGATTTTGTATGTATGCTAATTTCTGTGAGGTCTAGCACTTGAATAAACTTGAAGGTAGAACTAAATTTCTCCTGGTAATCATTTACTGTATTTAAGTTTCATAAGGAAATGTGTGTGTGTGTGTGTGTGTGTGTGCGCGCGCGTGCATAAACAGTGAGGGCCCTTTTTCTGCAGGCATGACAAAAAATAGCAGCTGAAGGGCCAGGGAGATAGCTCAGTAGATTAAGCATCTACCTTGCAAGTGCAAGGTCCTGAGTTCAATCCCCGGTACTGGAAAGAAAAAGAAGGCCATCCATGAGGACTATGCAGAACGTGACTTACCACTCCACAGCTGGGTCAGTGGCTGAACTCACACTGCAGTGTGCTACAGTTCTCAAGGATTCACTAATGCTTCATGGAGTCTACAAATATCTGATTAGATTCCCTCCAAACTCTTGATTGTCTTAAAAGGAGAGTTTTGAGAAATTTCAGCGTTTCATTAAGCATACTGAAAATTTTTACATTATGTCTGGACCTTATGCTTGCTGTGCAGGCACTTAGGCCACTGAGTTAGCTCCCTGGCCCTAGATTCCTCTTGAGGATAAGTTCTATGAATTTTATATAGACAATTTAGTGTACTTGAAAGTTAGGCTTTTCCAAGTGGCTTAAAATTTTCCCTCTGTGATTTACAAGCCCAAGGATATATTCTGTCAGACATGATAAGACATTTTCCAAATTAAAACAATTGTCTCTCAGGAGCTATCAGTGAATCTTATTTTTAAAAGATATATTTAGAGAAACATTTAAGAGAATGAATTAAAACATCTGGGGGTAAAATATCCAAGCTCTTAAACAGTTTAAGCAATGGAAAATGTAAATAATTTTCTAAATT
The DNA here is from genome assembly GCA_004027025.1 of Myocastor coypus. Taxonomy (NCBI): domain Eukaryota; kingdom Metazoa; phylum Chordata; class Mammalia; order Rodentia; family Myocastoridae; genus Myocastor; species Myocastor coypus. The sequence goes on from PVJA010001286.1 coordinate 99,446, forward strand.
CTGACAGACTCACTTATTTTCTTAGTAGTGACATTAGTAAGTTTTTCAAAATGTGTAGAATAGCAAGAATATTTGATAGACTCACTAATATTAATACTTATTACTTACTCAGAAAACAAATGGCAAGAACGTCTCAGTTTTCATGTAGAGTGACATTATCTCACTTCTGATCAATAAAGAAAATCGAAAATATGTGTACCACATCTAACAGGAATAGAAGGGTTTGCTATTTTGCCTGCTTAAAGTTTGTTAATTTCTACTGATTGATTGATTGTATTTTTGAGACAGGGCCTCCCTATGCAGTTCAGGCTGGCCTTGAGCTCACTTTTGTAGCCTAGGCTGGTCTGGAACTCATACCGATCCTCCTGCCTCAGCCTTCCAAGTGCTGGGGCTACAGACTTGAGCCGTAACACCCAGCACTAATTTGTTTTCATTTTAAGGATTAAAAACCCCACAAAATTTCAAAACAAATTAATAGGAGAGTGACAATACTTAAGACATTGTATCAAGTCAGTGGCTTCCAAAAATGTCAGTTCTGATAACCCACTACTATTGTGGAATACTGGACTATGCGTACAACTACGTTCTCTTAGCTCAATGAGAAGAAATATTTGTATCAATAGTGTTTGGAAATGTTATCATGTCTACATCTTATACTCTGAACAGATACTATGAAGACAACATTATGCATTGTATTATTTACTGTAGCTGTCCTACTAATGTGCTTTGAAACTATCTCATAGCGATTCATTATTAAAAGTAATAAAATTATAAAAGTAGACATTGTATATTGTAATATTCAAAGTAGTTACAAAGAGTACAAGATGGAGGCATGAAATATTGTCCAAACAATATTGGCACAAACCTTTTTTCAATGAATTAAGAGAAATTAGTAGCATAAATATCTTAACTATCCTGTATAAGTGAGTGACATTATATCACCTGACTCAGTAAACCTTCCACACAAAACCATAGAATTAAATAATGACAGGGAGGGGCCAGGAGATAGCTCCATGGCACAAGTGCCTGCCTGGCAAATGCAAGATCGTGAGTTTGAACCCTGGTCCTACAAAAAAAAATTAATAATAACAATAATAATAACAGGGCATCTAACATGTTTCTTTCAGCTATAGATTAAGAGCAAGTTGTTTTGAAAATAAATGGAAATGGGCTCAAAACATTGTGCAAACATCATTGCAAATGAAGTACTTGTCATACTATGGAAGAATATGATTTTGAGATTCCTTTTGAACCTTATTATCTTGCTCAGTTTAAAGCAAATCACTGCACAAAAACAAACATTTTAGGGATTTTCTTCTAGCAGAATGCTTCTGCTATGGCAACCCAAATCGCACATAGAGGCAGGTGACAGCCAGGACTCACAGAACAAGTCTAGACTAAACAAGTCCAATGACAACAGGACTTTCCTATTTGACTTAAGTTCCCATAACTACAGCTCCTATCCCAGCTTTATTCCTGCCATGCAGATCTAAGGTTGGGTGTGTGCTTCCAAATCTATCCAAGCACAGATGCCAAACGCTTAGGCTGGCAGGTAGACCTTTGCTAGGAGCATCCCTCTGGGTAAAAAGGGTGATGCTGATGAGAAAATGAGACGACAGAGTCTGGGCACAAGGGGAATTCAGGAGATTTAGAGGGGTTGATTTATAGATATTAATGGAGCCAGAACAGAAGCATCTCTGGCTTAACTTTTCCTTCACCAGGACCATAAAGGCCAGGTTAAATTATCCTCCTAAATTTCATGAGATGTTTCCATGATTGAGAGTAGAAGTGTTTCCCTTGAATTTGCAAGCACCCACAAATACGCAGAGGTTTTCTTTTTAGTGAGGGCAAACTAATGCTACAAACAGAATTTTAGATCGCATGCCCACGTGATGCAGTAAGAAGGAAGGAAGCTGGAAACAGATTATTATGTACCTGTGTTCTCGATGATGGGACAAATACCTGACACTCAAAATGAGGGAAGGAAAGGTTTATTCAGCTCACAGTTAACAGAGGTTTCAGGCCGTACTTGGCTGGCTCCAAGGTTGAGTGGCACAGGGAAGAGAGCATCCAGCTCATGGTGTCAGGGCAGCATCAATAATGACAGAGACAACAGAGAGAGAGAGAAAGAGAGAGAAAGAGAGAGAGAGAGAGAGAAAGAGAGAGAGAGAGAGAGAGAGAGAGTCTCTTTCTCTCTCTCTTATGTTGCTTTCAGGCTCTCTGCCTCAGGCCACACCCATAGTCCCAGCAGTACTAAGGTCCATAATGCCAGCAGCACTAACATTCAGAACCCCAGCAATACTAAAACACATAATTCCAGTGGATCACAAATTAGTCTCAAACTCTAGAAGTCCCTGCCCCATGACTGCATGAGGCTTTAGGGGGGACAACTGGACACACACCATAGCAGTATCTTTCATTAGACATTGAAGTTAAAGCAAGACATGCCGTCTACAAGAGGCCATCACTTTTCAGCCTTTTGGCTAAGATCAAGTGTATGAGAGGCCGACCCCATGGTATCTTCATGAGTGTTTGGCCCTAAACTTCCATCTCGTGGTCTTGTTCACTTGACCTTCTTTCTCAGGTCGCACCTGTCCCCCACTGGTCTTTCTGCATCTGTCTGCTCAGCCGCTGTCTGCAGCTTTCTCTGCTGACTGCATTAGTCATCCAGTTGGCCCCAGGAGCCTCTGACAGATGCTTCTGTCCTGTGTTCTGTGAACACGGAGCACCTTTGAGTTCCAGGATCCTTGGGGCAGAACTCTGAGACAGAGCAGTAGAGGTTTCCTGGGGCTCAGGCCCCACCCTCAGGCCTTCTACCCCTGAAGAAGTGCTGGGTGGTACATTCTGAGCCTTCAACTATCATAGAGTTCAGAAAACCTCCTCGAGCTTCTTCTTCAGCAGTGCATGAGATCTTGATTATTATATGTCTGGGTATAGATTTATCTTTATCATAGCTAATTGGAGTTCTATATGCCTCCCTTAACTGTATTGTCAGATTCTTTCCCTATATTCGGGAAGTTCTGCTATTACTTCTACATCTTTCAGGTGTAGAGTTGTCATTTGTTGATCATTTGTCAATTTAATAGGCCTTTTCTTTCATGATATATAGCAAAGATCCTGTCTTCAGTTTTGTTCAAGAAGTTTTGCCTATTTTCAACGGAAATTTTAGCTTCCTCGGTATCTCTTTGAATCCATTTCTTGCATTCTTTTTCTTTTCTATATTAGTCTTTCATGGTTTTCTTCACCTTCTTATTGCCCTTTATTCTGTGACACTGGGGATCAAACTCAGGCCTGGTACTTGTCAGGCACGTGCTTATGCCCCTGAGCTATATTCCTAGCCCTGCATCCTGTATTTTCAAAAGTCTGTATCTATTGTATATTTACTGAGCATTTTCTTTATGCTTGTTTTATTTTCTTTTTCTACCTGACAGATTAAATTTTGAGTATGAATTCCTCTACATCCACATGCATTTGTTTCTTCACTTCAGTTGCTATCATTTTGGAAATTTTAGATATATGTGTTCCACTTTCCCTTATCTTGTTATCTCTTGGAGTTGTTCTGGGTGGGCTGGAGGTTTGAGATTGCATTTTGTTTCTTTGTCTTGTCGCTTTCATTAAATTTTTAAAAAATCTGTGTTGATCCTCATAACTTTTCTGTAGTAGATAATTATATCACTGATATCAAGTAATCTTGAGGAAAAAGCTATTCTTCAAGGACGCCTTACATGTACCAGAGCTTCTTGGTTTATTTCTGTCCCAACACCCTAACTGTGAAGTTAATTAAGAGTGAGATGTTGGTATCTGTTTGGCTCAGTCCCTAGTCCTTTGATGCTGGGCTATGATCAGTTACTCTAGAGACTCCCAATATTGCTACAGAAGGAAGAACAGTTGCATACAAGAGATACAATATGTAGCTGAAGTAGTACAATAAGCAATAACAATAGCATCAAGTATAGTTTAGCAACTGACAAACTGTGGTAGCTATTACTTTAAGGTACAAAAGCCTACAATTGTGTAACAGAACCAGTTGTAAATTGGGTACTTGTATGCCAGGTTTTTTCCCTTTGGTAGAGTGGTTTTACTCTGTGGTGAGGGAATATAAGAAGGATAGTGCATAAAACAAAGACAACTGGAAGGAGAGTAGAAGCCAGGCTGGAGGACCAAGGATGACCATGCAAGCTTTGGGGAACTACAGGAAAGGACAGAAGAGAAAGAATGAAGGATAGGATAAGGGTTATCGGAACTTGGTCTCCTGGCTTGGATGATGGGGTTAGTTTTCTATAGATAGAAAAATGGATAAGAAAAAAAGGCAAAGAAAGGAGAGAACAGAGACAGCTCCTCTCTGCTGCCTCTACTGCATGTGTGCCTGTCCTCATGCACTGCGCCAGCTCACTTAACTTATCCCTTGCTGGCTCATACTGTTACTGTTGCCTCTGCCTGTTCCATGCGGCTAGCCCTGCCTGTCCATCTTGCACACCCTACCCTGGCGGGGACCCTGCTGTGCTGCTGGCATTCCATCTGGTCTCTGGGCCTTCCTGCATGGCTCACCTTAGCTCTGTCAGCTGTGAGGGGAGGGACCATTCTCTGGGTCTTCCCCATGGAGTTCACCTGGATTGCAGAGGTGGCGATTCACAGTTAATTTTCAAGGTTGGAATTCTCAGCATATGGGAACCATAGTTTAATTACATATTTCTGTCTTAGCAGAGGTGTTTAAAAGTGTCACACATCATTCTCATCAGATGTCACCTTTGCAGCACTCTGTGCCAGGCATGAAACACACAAATGATTCCTAGGAAGGTGAACAGTTCACCAAGATGCCTTTGAAAAGAAAATCTTCTTGACTATTTATTGGTAAGATGCTAAGATTTTCTGCCATGATAAATGGGGTGGGTGGGCTTCACATTTTTTTTCTCCCTGAAATTGGGGATGTTAAGATTCCCTGGAACACTGGCTCTGTTAGACACAATTCACATCTTCGGCTGTCTACTCAGCCTAAGTTGAGTCAACTTAAACTGGTCAAATTTAATTTCCAATTCTGGCTTAAAGGAGAATGGTTTAAAAGGTCCCGTAAAAAGCTCTCTGGCAGCCTGGAATACAGCCGATATTCTTTTTGAGAAAGCTGCCTTTTTATGATGACCCAAGTGTAAATGACACTAGACTCAGTGTTCTTTGAATTTCACACGAGTTTAAAAATTAAAGTGAGAACAGCTGGGCAAAGATATATAGGAAAGAAATTGATCATCTTCCTGACCTCAAAATGCCAAGAGCTTCTGTGTTTCACACTCTTCAGGCCAAACTCTTCCCCTAATTAACTTTTCTGTATGCACTTAGAAAAAACGATCTTGAGAGTAATTGAACTAAGTAAGCAAGGAATCCAAGGAAAGTGTTGTGTCTAAATAATTAGCATTAACCCTTCACCATGATCCAGCAGATAATGGCCATGACCATTGGAGCATCGAATTGGTTGCGTTTTTCATACACTTGAGTCTTTAGAGCCAACTGGGTCAGGGAACAGTAGCTGTTAGGGAGGAAGGGCTGGCTTCCTTGTGTAACTTGAACTTCAGTAAAACATTAAGAAAACTCCTTTACATTTTGGCACAGGTTCTGATTGCCTAGGATACTAAAATAGATGCAAGGGTCTCATGCCTACATGAGAGGTGCTGGGTCATGATACGACACAGAGGACCCGATCCAGGCAGTATTAGCACGTCACCCACATTCAGTCTGTATGTGGCAGCGCAAAGCTCTCACTGACACAACTTCTTGGAGAAGGGGCATCATTGTTCTCTGTTTTACTCTCTCATGGTACAACAGAAATACTCAACCTTCACTTGAAGCCATTCGCTGAAGGTATTGGGAAACCTATTGACTCATATTCCCTATTTGGGGCATATAAAGGCATGCACAGGGCTCTTGAGTGACTTGTAAAGGTGAAAAGTGGCCTGCAACCTTTGGTGGATAGCTGGAGACGTGGGCAGATTCTGCACTAGCCAAGCTTAGGCCCAGTAGAAGGTTGCTGCTCAACATCAGAGAGATGGACTTGCTTTTGTAGTACGTGGACAGCTGCATGCAAGGCTGTGGGGAGGGTGCTGGAAGTGAGGCCCAGGGTGAGTCTCCAGCCTTTCCAACCCGCAGAGCACGCAAGAACCGCCTTGAGAGCAAAGAGTGACCACAGAAGACCAGCTGTAGGGAAGGTCTCCAGGTCAGCTGCCCACTGTGCCGTCAGTGAAGAGCCCAGCCTCGTTTCCTCTCATATCTTTTCCTCCTGGACCCAACCCAGGTGGAGCCAGAAATAATAGCAACAACAGAAAGGAGATATATAAAGAGATGAGAAATGCCTTTCTGACCCCTCATGGCTTGTCAAGCCTGAAGTCCTTCCAAAGAAGAGAGAAGCTGTAGTGTTAGGTGCTACCGGACCTTTATTGCACTCACCCCAGCAGGACAGCTATGGGGCTTTCCTTGGGGTGTGAGAGTGCTCAAGAGAGTGGCTTTGCCTGCACCTTCACCACCAAAGTATGACTTCTAAGTTGGTAGAAAGTTCTACGTCATCCTTTTAATGCTCTATGGGGCAAGAGCTTATGAAAAACTTAAGTGGGAGAGTGAATGGAAAGGCCGGGCAGAGTTCTTCCGTCTCCCTCCCTCTTACGTAACTCTTGCTGAATAGGCTGTTGGACAGTGTCAGACAGATGGGGCATGGTGCTTGACCGCCTGGCACAGGTGAAGGTAGCCAGGAAAGACTTGCAAGCTGGGGCCCAGCTTGGGTGGTGGCCTCCGTAATACCAGAATCGCTGGCTGAAGGCGGGAACATCCCAAAGTCTAGAGGGTCATGTGCCAGTCCATGTACAATGCCAAGGTGGGGTTCTTAGGAGAAAAACTTACATCCACAAGGTAGAAGCTGACGAGGTAGGCACCACGCCAGTGCCAGCTCTAGTGACACCTCGCTCTCCCTGTGTTCTCAGGGACCTCCCCTCAGCAACCTTCTGGAGCGACGATTCTCCGCTGTTGTCACGTGACATCCCAGGGCTTTCTAATAGCTGTGCAGATTGGCTTTCCTTTTCTTTCCACTCATGCCCGCTTATCTCGGCATCTGTGAGACGCCAGCAGGGAGGAGGCAGCAGCGCGGCTTGCTGTATATCACTCTCGCCTTTATCTCCTCTTGCGTACAACCTTGCACCAAGGTTGTGGAGACCCGGCCTCCCGCTCGCCTCCTCTGCTTGCGTTGGCTGCTTATGCAGTTGCTCTCCTCAGCACACCGCAGCAGCAGTTCTCTTTTGCCTTTGTGCCTGAACCCGATGCCTGCTTTACAACCCGCTTCTCTATGAAAGCTCCGAGCGAAGAGGCAACGCAGCAAGAGGACAGAGATCCCTGGGTTCAGAAATTAAAAGTTTGAGCCCTGATTGCTCCACTTCATGGAACACGGGTGACTGGGAACAACCTAGCCTGTGTGTCAACTGTGGCAATTGGGTCACAGGCTCTCTCAGGGTCTGCAAGACAAATTTGACAATGTCCTGCTCCCTCTCAGTTATGTTCTGGTTAAATCAAGGTTAGATAATTATATGCCAAGTGCTTGCTACAGAATGAAGCCCGCCTTTGGGGTTACAGAACATTAATGGCGCCTTCCTTGTCTCTAGTCAGGGTCAAAATGTTTTGAGCCTGCCCTTCCCCCCCACCCTTCTGCCCCCTCGCACTTCTTCACCCTGGCACATCTGCAGCCTTGGCTGTGGCCTACAAGCTGGTCCTTCCCCTCTGGCGTCCCATCTGTCTCATCTGCTATGTGCAGAGCACACTCCCCTGACCACGGTGCACCATGGTTCTCCCACTCAGGAGCCAGACAAAACAAAAGTCATCAAAAATTAAAAACATTCAAAGCCTCTTTCACTGCTCATCACTGCCTCTAGCATCTAAGTCCACTTGTGGCCTGCTTGAGGTATTCTACCACCTGCCGGTCCTCTGCGTGTGGCTAAAAGGCCCTATGACTTCCTTCCTGTAAACCCAACGCTAGCCACACCCTCACCACTTTCGGGCTGGTGATGCTTTCATTATAAAATATCATAGGCTCAGGGCCTTGCTCCCCGTGTAGTGGGATGGCTCGCTAAGGTTGGGGTTCAGCCGGAGGCATCCCAAAGGGCTTCGCCAGTGCTCTGCCTGTTGCAGGCATTCGTCTTGACAGATTCAGGTGCTGTACTGGGGGTTGCTCTACATTTAAGGCAGCTGAGCAGCTCGCACTCTAAATCACAGAGATTTTCAGGCCCTTTAACATGATTCCACCCTACCCTTTAGTTCTCTTCAAAGCAGCTCGAACATGAATTATGAAAAAGATTTGAGCTTTCTAAGAATTTAATATGGAGATGGTGAAAATACAGAGTATTTTTGTACAATGTGGGAGAGCTGCTGGTATAAAGTAAAGACTGTAAATTATTGGCCCAGGAGTGGAATCCAGCCTGACGTGCTCTGCTCAGCCCATGCTGTATTTTAAAGCAATCTGAATCGATGGCGAGTGTTCCTCTCACTGTGCAGATTTATGGCTTCTTCTTTAAGATATGGAAGATGCAGCAATACTAAGCTGAATGCTCAAGTACCATGGGTGACATCTACAGATGACATAAGCCACTGGGCGCTCAAGGTCCTCGCTGGCCTCTGCTGCCCCTGGGGTGTGTGCTACAGCCACTCACCTGGGATGAGGCTGAGCTTTGCCTCTGGAAAGGAGGGACCAGGGGTTTCCCATTTGAAAAGTTCTTGGGTGAGTGAAATGCTTGGTCAGCCCGAGAACACCTGCCTTAGGCTGGGCTGGTCAGCTGGGCAGTGCGGACACCGCCGCACGCACGATGGTACAGGGCTTTGGAGCCTGCCTACGCCTCTCACGCCTTCTCTCACTGTGGGTTAAGGAATGGTGTCAGCAGCTCCTGCCGACCTGGGGGCTGGGGAGGGTCCAGAGCCTCAGCTTAACACGCCGCTCTGCCTCTTCATGATATTTTTTATTTATTTATTTTTGGTGGTACTGGGGATTGAACTCAAGACCTTGCACTTGTCAGGCAAGCATTTATTCTACTGAGCTATCTCCCTGCCTCGGGTGTGAAGAGCAGCGAGTGGCTCCCCACGACAGGGGAAGCGCACAGGACACTGCGGGGAATTCCATGGTCCGGAAACATCTGCGGACCAGCGAGAGCACCCGGTGTTCTGTGGACAGATACACACTGTGCTCCTAACCAAATGCCAGGTAGTGATTCTTCTAAGCCCAAGTGATGAAATGGAAAACAAAGACCAAACCAAGCCAAGCAAAATGGCAGAAAATAAGAAAAACAGCTACTTCCTCCCACCAAGTATCTACTGTCAGAATTACAGGAAGAGAAATGAACACTGGGAAATAGTTCGCAAAAAAAGCCAGATGCAGTTGTAATTACTTGGAATAAAAAGGACAGTCATTTCGTAAGGTGACAGGAACAGAAAAAGATTCTTTTAACAATTACACATGCACATCAATATGCATGGATGGATCGCTGCAAAGAGCAGGAAGGAGCGAGTGAAACTAGCACATACAAATGACAAATGATTTGTTGCATACCCGGATGAATAATATTTGGACAAAGTTCTGGGAAAAGTAGTGCTGAGGAAGCTATATTCTTTTCCGTCCTAGGGGCAATTGTAGTGGAAGGGAAATGTTAAATAATGTAATACTTGCACCATGGACTGATAATGATGAAGCTACCACAGTTAGCCTCTGCTGTCTGAGCTGCTGTGTGTTCGCCGTGCCCCGTGACGTGGGCAGGTATACGTGTGCCTACTGACACATGAGGGCATTGAGTGAGTGTGTCCGGATCTGACAGACACACACCACAGATCAGGTAGAGGCGTTCCTGAAGCCAAGTGTGTGGCCTCCCTCTGTCCTTGGCACAGAGGGTTACAAAAGGGGGTCTCGGGAACGCCAAAGCCTTGATGAGACCCAGTTGAGTGAATGATGCGAAGCAGGCTGTGCAATTAGAGGGCAGGGGGAGGGGTGCGGAGGAGCACCAGTCCCCTGTGGGGAGCCAGGACCTTGGGCATACCCAGGTGTGGACCAAGAAGGGGAAGGAAAAGATTTCTCCAGAAAGTCTTCAGGCCCAGCCTGCGACTGAATGAACTCACAACTGGGTGTTTGTTAGGCAGATTCGGAGCCTCCATGTGGGCAGAATGTAAGGCCACCCTGACTCTGTCGGAATGAATAACAAGAATTCTACCTTTAGGACTCACTCACCTCAGACAGCAGGTGATAAGATGGCAGCTCCATTATGCCGCTGAAGCAGTTCTTTTGCTCTCTCTTGGTTCATTTCAACAGGATCTAACAGGACTTTTATCGGCAACATTTAGTCCATGATGCAGTAACGGAAGGTCAGCTGGGGGCTGCTGCTGCAGCTCAGGCCGGGCGAGGCCCACCAGGAATGCACTTCCCGGCAGTCAGTGCGAGTGGCCCGCCGCCCCCAAGAGTGGGGCCGCAGAAGCGCTGATCACGGGCCCTTGAACCAAAGATAACTTTCGATCTTTGGTAAGGCACTTCAAACTAATTTCTGTGTTCTGCTTAGAAGTTTCACACATTTAACCAAAAAAGCATATGTGATGAATAATTATCTTCTACTGGCTGTGGAAAATGCAAATGTCAAGCACTCGAGTGAACTGTTAGAGACAAGAACAAATGCATAAGGGCCTCAAAATCAGTTCAAGAAAAGGGAACCAGAGTTAGTGCAAGCTTGCACCCAGATTCACTTCTAAAGTAATAAATACATTACCGTGCGATTTTGAGGAAGGACATATCTAATTATTTAACCACTGTAGTGGTAGACTGTTGATGTCTATATTCCTTAGAGCAGCAAGTGTTTGAGAGAAAACAGTTTCTTTTATGAAGACCGAAAGGAAGCATTCTTAAAGCATTATTTCTTTGCAATGTGCACCCAGAAATTTCACCAGAACTCGGGGCAAATGACTCTGCTTTGCATCAGAATATAAAATAATTAAGCTTTGTTTTGTTTTGTTTTGTTTTTGTTGTTGTTGTTTTTCTAGCTACCAAGTGCGAGCACAGAACTGGTCCTGAATAAATAGAGCACTCTCTCAAGTAGAGGAAAAGCGATAGTTGTCTTTTATAGCACTTGATGGGTGGAAGGACATAGCAATGGTTAGCAGGGATGCTTCATTAGAAGGGGCTGAATCAGTATCTACTCGTCCCTGGAGTGACCGTGGGTGCCCCGGGCAGCGCGGCAGCGCAACCGTGACGTCATCGCGTGGATGCGTTGCACGTAACGGAAAGTGCGGGGCAAGCAGGGACTTATTTACTGTCCCTCTAGTGATCAGGGTTGTGTCTTGCTTGTTGGCATTCCCTATCTTTTGACAATAACCGTTATGTAAGAGAGAAGGATCCGTGGAAAGGGGCCCTCCGCTAACTTCCTCGGGAGGTGGAGCGTGGTGGTGAGATGCCTCATCGCTGTGGGCAGGCATGCAGGAAAGGAGGCCCAGAGGGCTTTGTCCGCCCCTGCTAAATACAGCGCATGCGCCCAGGGGCGACCGCCCTCTTACTTAGTCTTGACCAACAATAAGAAAGCGCCCGGGATGTTTTGTTATACAGGTCTTGATTTAACTTGGCCTTAACCGCGAAGCATGAAAAGTAAAGCCGGATTAGTACGCTGAGCTGGAAAAGGCTCAGGGCAACAGCTTCCAACACTGCCAGTTCTGCTGATAACCTGCTACTATTATGGAATATTGATCTATGCATACAAACACCTTTTCTTAGCTCAATGAGAAGAAATATTTGTACCAATAGTATCTAAAAAGGGTTACATGTAGCTGGCCGTGATGGCGCACGCCTGTAATCCCAGAACTTGGGAGGCTGAGGCAGGAGGACTGGTGAGAGTTCAAGACGAGCCTGGTCTACAAAACTGAGCTCAAGGCTAGCCTGAACTGTACAGTGAGACCCTATCTTAAAAAGACAAAAATAAAAAATAAAAAAATAAAAAAGTTACATGTCTGCATCTTGTACGCCAAACAACTACTATGAAGACAATAATATGCATTGTATTAATTATTGTGGCTGCCCCACTAACATGCTTTGAAACTGTTTTATTATTATTTCTTATTAAAAGTAATAAAATTATTTAAAAAGAAAAGAAAAGAAAGAAAGAAAGAAAGAAAGAAAGAAAGAAAGAAAGAAAAGAGCCAGCAAACCCAGGAGTGAGCTGGTCTATGTGAAGGACCTAGGACTTGCAGCCATTATTTAAGACTGCTTAATGAATGCATCGTCTTGCTGTTAGTTCTCAATGTTAAAAAAATAAATTTTTAAAAACTAGCGCACAGTAAAGCTGAGTGTGTGTTGTCTTCCTGCGCATAGATGCATGTAACGGTCCCCACAGCCCGGAGGCAGAACAGGCGCACTACCAGGGAAGTCCCTGCCCACACCCTGCCTCCTCCTTCGGACCCTGCCGGCCGCTGACCAGTCCTCTGTCGCTTTTGCTTGGAAGCCCCTTTTCCTTGCTCAGCATAACTCCGTCAGACACCGTAGTTCATTTATCTACTCGCCCGCTGAAGGATATTTTCCTTGTTTGCAATTCGTGGTGGCAATGAATACAGTTTCTGTGCACTTACTTGAGGGTTTTTGTTCAAATGTCACTGTCCATCTTTAAGGCTTAGCACAGCGTCCCAAGGTAAGCGCAAGCTTGTCTCTAGGACAAAGGAAAACGCTGGCCCCTCACTGCTGTACGTGGGTGTGTAGAAGTGCGCTGCGTCCTCGCCAATGTGCAGCAGGGCCAGTTCCATTTGCTGGCGCTTTTAGCTGTCCTGATAGCTAGGAGGTTTCCTTACAGGTGGTTGTGAGTCCTTAATGGAGGCTGCTGCTGCTGACCATTGGGCTGTTCATCATTCTTGCATCTTCTTTGGTGAAGTATGTGTCCTCCCTCACGCCCTCCCTCCCTCCCTTCCTTCCTCCCTCCCTCCCTCTCTGTCTCTCTCTCTGTTTTCTTTGAGTTTTGACAGTCCTTTCACATTAAGTCCCATAGTAGACATGTGATTCCCAGATATTTTCTCCTCATCTGCAGTTGGGCTCTCATTTTCTGAACTATTTGGCACAGAGGGAAACTTGGATGAAGTGCACTTTGTCAGGGTTTCTGTGAAATCATGACTAAAACCTTGTTTAATTCCCTGTCAGAGATTTTATCCAAGTTTTTTTTTTTTAATTTCTTCACTTTCTGATTTGCATTTAGATTTATAACGGCTTAATTTCTGTGTATAGTATTTTTTTTCTTCATATGATCCAACATTATGTGATTAATACATGACTCCTTTCCCCATAGAATTTCCTCGTTTGTAAAAATTTTTGTTAAAAATCAGTGAGCCATTGCTACATGGACCTATTTCTGATCTCTCTATTCTACTATATCCATCTCATATCTGTTTCTTTGTCTATATCAGTGATTCTCAACCTTTCTAATGCCGTGACCCTGCAATACAGTTCCTCATGTTGCGGTGACCCCCAAACCAAAAAATAATTTTGGTGGCTACTTCAAAACTATAATTTTGCTACAGTTATGATTTGGATTGTAAATACCTGATATGCATTATGTATTCTCATTGCTACAAATCAAACATAATTTAAACATAGTGATTAATCACAAAAACAATATTTAATTATACGTTGAGAAATATTTATTACTAATTCCAATAAATAACATTTCACCATGGCATAGCATGGGTTTAAATATGTATTTTCTGATGGCTTCAGGCAACCCCTGCGTTTTGGTCGTTCGACCCGTACTGGGGTTGCAACCCACAGGTTGAGAACCGATAGTCTATATCATACTTTCTTGAATTTTGTAGTCTCTCTCTCTCTTTCTTTCTTTCTTTCTTTCTTTCTTTCTTTCTTTCTTTCTTTCTTTCTTTCTTTCTCTCTTTCTTCCTTTCTTTCTTTCTTTCTCTCTGTGGTATCAAGGATCTCACTCGGGACCTTGCACACTCAGGCAAGCTACTGAGCTGTCTCCCTGACCCTCCAGTAAGTCTTTAAATATGGATTAATGTGAACTCTCTGGCTTTGTTCTTCTTTACCAGAATTATTTTATGTAACCTTTTGGCCTTTCCATATAAATCTTAGAAACAGCTAGTCTGTTTCCAAAAAAAAAAAAAAGTTCCTGCTGAGATTTTGATTGGAATTGTGATAATCTACAGATTGATTTGGGAAGAACTGATGTCTTGACT
>PVJA010001286.1:113750-131641 GCA_004027025.1 Myocastor coypus
TTTTTTTTTTTTTTTTTTTTTTTTTTTTTTTTTTTTTTTTTTTTTTTTTTTTTTTTTTTTTTTTTTTTTTTTTTTTTTTTTTTTTTTTTTTTTTTTTTTTTTTTTTTTTTTTTTTTTTTTTTTTTTCCTGCAGCATGTTGTAGCTTTCTGGCTACTGATCTGTATTTATTTCATCAGATTTATTCTTATTTTGATTTTTTGATCAATTATAAATGGTATGAAATTATACTTTTTGTATCTCATTATTCATTGCTAATTTAAAAATTAAAGTAGGTCTTACACATTGATTCTCATGTGTCCTGCAACTTTGCTAACTTTACTTCATTCTAGGGCCATTTTTTTTTTTTTTTCTGAGATCGCATAGATTTCCCAGGTAAGTGTGGGATATGCAAATAGAGAACATTTTATTTCCGGTTTGCGTACCTTTCATTTTCTTTCCTGCCCTACCCAGGGCTGACGCACCCCTATGAGTAGAAGCAGAGTGGGCGGAACTTCCGCTGTCCTTCTGACCTGGCAGGGGAAGACTTGGCATGAGGTCGGAGGGGAGGTCCCGGTACACGCACTTTAACAAGTTAAGAAAATGCCATAATAGTCCTTGTATGTTGAGTATTTTAACATGAATGGTACTGGACTATTTTGAATGATTTTTCTTACTTTAATTAATATGACCTTATTATTTCTTTTTTTGCATTTTTCATTGCATTGTGTGGATTACTTAGTGAGCTAGTATGCTCTCTAGCATTTTTTATTTGTATTCATAAAAGATATAGGGGCTGAGGAGATAGCTCAGTAGAATAAGTGCTTGCCTGGTGTCCTGAGTTCAGTCCCCAGGATTGCAAAAAAACAAAACAAACAACAACAACAAAAAGATGTTTATCCATCTTTTCCTGGTGTTTTGTTTTGTCTGGTTTTGATACCAGAGGAATGATGGCTACATTGACTTCATAAAATGCATAGGAAAATGTCTGCTTCATTCATCTGATAATGTTATTCATTCTTCTAAGTCCTTAGTGATTTTCTCTACTGGTCCTTTTTCTGGCTGAGAGGGGAGGGTTGAAACTACCAAAGATTGCGTTGGAGAGATGGCTTGGGGCTCTAGGGAAGCCCATTGGGCCTGACATGCCCAAGGATCTGAATTCAATTCCTGGCGCCACATGGCTACCCCAGAACTCAGGTGCACCACGCAGGCTAGAAACCGGGTGTGATGCCACACACCGCTGATCCCAGGGCTGGGGAGACTGAGACAGGAGGATCACTATGAGTCTGAACTGCATAGCGAGACCCTGGGTCAAATGAAATGAAATGAAATGAAATAAAATAAAATAAGCTTCCCAAGATAGTTATAGACTTGCTTACTTCTCATTTCAGTGGTATCAGGTTTTGTTCCATTAAAGTAAATGTTGCTAGGCGCATACATATTTAAAACTGCCAAGTCTCCCTGACCCTTTGCACTGTTATGAATGTCTATTTCTGATTTTTGTCTTTGCTATGAAGTCTGCGTGACTGTAGTATACTCACTCTGGTGTTCTTTTGAATTGTGTCTTAGTGATCTGTTTGGAAACTCTTCTATTCTCAGCCTTACTGTAAAATGTTATGTATACATAAAATGAATTCATTTTAAAGACTATATATTATATATGTAAATGGCTTGGTTTTAATGGTAGTGCTTAGGTTACTTACATATAAGATGATTGTTAATATTTTTACTAATATTATTGATATTTAGTTCTAGTATTAATTTGCTTTGTTTTTTTATTTATTCCTTTTCTTTCATTGGGATTATATGAATTTTGGTTTTCAACTTAATTTTGACTGTAAATCTTTAATTTTTTAAGGTTTTTTTTTTTTTTTTGTCTGTGTGTATGTGTGTGTAGGGTCTCACCATGCAACGTGGACTCGTAGTGACCCTCTTGATTTCTGCCTCCCTAGTGCTGGGACTACAGACATGCACCACCATACCCAGACTCCACCAACTGCTCAGCCCACCCAGGGGCTCAGCTGGTGTGGCAGGCGGTGCCAGAGACTGAACCCTGATCCCTGTGTTTACCTAAGCAAGCACTTAGTCTGCTGAGCTATACAGCAGACCCTTGTATAACTTTTTAAGTGTTTGCTCTTAGTATTAAATCCACACACTTAGAATGTCAGAATCTACTTAGAGCTAATGTTTTATGAATTACACACACCTCAAAATCAAATTTCACTTAGGATTAATGTTTTATAATTTCAATAGGAATGCAGAGAGCCCACCGCCATGCAGCTCCTTTGATCTCTTCCTTTACATCGTCATTACCACTTGCAGTGGACATTCACCGGTGTCCTCTACAGAATTAATTTTACTCTATGCCAAAATCAGACAAAGGGAGGATGTGATTAAATGGGGGGGAGGAAAGGATGGGGCCAGAGGAAGATAAAAGTAGGCGAAGGGGATTTTCTGTTTTTAAATGAGAATTGAAGGGAAAAAGAAATAATTTTTTTGTAAATAAGGAAAGAAGAGATGAGGGGGAGGGGAATGAAAATTAAAGAAAAATTAAGTTATGTGACGTGCAAGTACAAATTCCCTGTGATGAACATGATCATTAAGTATGGCAAAAATGTAATGGCACAGAACAATAAATAATCAAAAGAAAAGCAACACACTTAGGGTATATAACTATAACCCAGTGGCCATATGGATGCAAGAATCTTCAACAAAACCCTAGAAAACCTAATGCAGCAATGTCTAAAAAAGCTTATGTAACATGATTCATGCAGTTTATCCCCTATGTGCAAAACTGGTTTAAGCCGTGGATATCAACCTGTGCAACAACATGCTCATATAATAGGGCACAGAAATATTAACCATTTAGCAGATACTAAAAAAAGTTGAAAAATGTCCAAAAAAGGCCTCATAGTGAAAAATAATCAACAAACTAGGAATAAACATAGTCTTCCTCAAATTCATAAAGGCTGTCTGAACAACCTCACAGCTGACAGCACATGTACTGGGACAAGGCTGAAAACTCTTCTTCCCACCATCAGAAACAAAACGCCAACATTCACTCTTGTCTTTTCACTGTAGCGCTATGCTGGATTTCTGTCCACAGCAGTTGGTCAAATAAATAAACAAGAGGCATTTATACTGAAAAATAAAATGATCTCCATGCGTTCATAACGTTATTTTAATATAGAAAATGCTAAAGAACACACAGAGAAATACCTATTAGAGACAATTCTTGTATTTAGTAACATTGCAGAATACTAGAGCAAGATATGAAAATCAGTGGTATCTCCATGTTTTCAGTAAACTATTTAAAATTATACAAGAAAACAGTTTTATTTATAGTAGAATGAAAAATAATAAAACCATAAGATTGAGCTTAACAAAATTGACATTCAACTTATACTTGCTCTAAAAAATTATAAATCATGGTTGAAAGAAATGAGGAAGCCCTAAGAAATGGAAAGGTGCCACGGTTTGGGAATGGAAAACTTAATAATAGTTGAGATAGCAGTAATCCTCAGATCTGTATACAGCTCTGCTGCAACTGATGTCAAACTCCAGTTGCTTCATTTGCCTAGACAAGAGGATGCTTTGATGCGTACACAGCTTCAAGGGGTCCGCGAAAGCCAGAATAATGTTGAGAAGAGCCAATTCAGCTGACTCATAGTTCCTAACTGGAAAACTCACTGTGGAACTGTAATAACGACAGGTATGGTGTGCCAACGCAAAGACAAATAAAATAAAACTTGAGGCCAGGAAGAAGCCCACCACGTGTGGGAAGCTGATTCTTGACAAGGGTTTCAAGGCATACACTCCAGTGGGCTGTCTTTTCCAATCGATGGCACTAGAACAGTCACCCAGGCACATGCAAAAGAGGGAAACCACACCCCCAGTTCCATCATTTATAAAAATTAATTCACCCCTGGTGGCTGTTGTGTGCTTGTAACCTCAACACTTAAGTAGGCTGAGGCAGGAGAATTGAACGTTTGAGTCCACCTTAGATAACAGAGATTTTGTGAGACACTCTCCTGAATGAAACTAAAATGTAAAGAGTACTAAAGATGTCATGCAGGGGAAAGGCCCTGGATCCTATGCTCAATGCCAGGCAAAAATTAAACTCAAAATGGATCAAAAGTCTAAATGTAAAAGCTGCAACTAGAAAACTCTTCGAAAAAAACATAGACATCAACCTCGGTAACTTTTGGTTGATCAACTGTTTCTTTAACATGATACCAAAAGTACAAGCAACGAAAGAAAACAGATAAACATTCATCCATGCTAAAATCATTTGCTCTTCAAAGGGCATTACCAGGAAATTGAACAGACAACCCATAAAATAGGGGAAATACTTGCCAATCACACGCCCAAGAATATACCAAGAATATGCCCGACAATGCCCTGCTTTAAAATAGACACAGAATTTTAAAATAAATTTTCACAGTGAGCACCTGAGAACCTGTCCAGCATCATTCGCCCCTGGGGAAATGCTAAGCAAACCACAACCAGACGCCACCTCACACGCCCTTAGGATGGCAGTGGTGACAAAGTGCAGGCAGCCCCAGGTTCTGATGGGCAAGAGTGGCCACCAGGTGCTCTTCGGCTGCAGGTAGGGATCTCCATGGATCCACCCACTCAGAAAGCAGACAGCTCCTTGAGAACTTCCACATTCCGGTTCTGCCCTTGTGTATTTTGCCCCAAGAGAACGGAAAGCTTGTTTACACAGAGATATGTACACGGACATTCACAGCAGCCTTAGTCGTGACAATCAGAGGTGGAGACAGCTCACATGTAGGTCCGCAGATGAGTGCAGAGGCACACTGCGGCACACGCGCATGACGGAGAAGGGTGGAACGTGGCATGGGAAAGAATGAAGTACTGATAAATGATTCAACACAGCTATCACGCTGCATGAAGGAAACCAGACGCAGACCACACAGGGTGCGACTACAGTTCCTGGAAATCCCCAGGCCTCAAACACAGGGAGACAAAAGTCGATAAGGGACAGGCGGGCATGGGTGGCAAGCGACTGCCGGTGGCCAGGGAGCTTCTTTGGGAAGTGCCGGAAGTATTCAACAACTAGACCCTGGAATGACTGCAAAATCTACTGGTCATGTTAAAAATCACTGAATGGTTTATTTTAAAAGAATGTGTTTTATGGCATATGACTGTTATAATCAATAATAATAATGATAATAATAATAATAATAATAATAATAATAATAATAATAATTGATTTCTCGTTTTCCCAGTGCCCATGGGTACTACTGAGGAAATTCATTCATTTGCATTATTTTATATGAAATATGGTGTTTTTGTTTTCAGTACATTTTCTTGTCTTAATTTTAATTGGTTTTATTATGTTGCTCTAGGCATGGAGTTTTCTGCATTTTTCCTGTTCAGAGTTTGCTAAGGCTTTTAAATCTATTGATTTAAATCTTAAGTCTTTAAATAAATAATGAATCTGTATCTACCTATTTGGATTTTATGAGCCTAATAGCTTTAATCAAAATTGAGAGGAGGATAATGCCTATCCATCTATCTCTAAGTCCACTTCCTATTTTTCTGTCACCTTTGTTTCTCTTTGGACCCCAAAAGAAACTTACACATGCTTACTTTCTGGTTTTTTTTTTTTGTTCAAGACCAAGGGGAAACTAGCTGCAGCAGAGAGCAGGGAATTACAAATCCCCTGGAAGCAGAAGCACAAGGAGAAGCTGAGGACGAGGCTTCTCATGGCGGAGCTGCCAGAGACCCGGAGTGTCAGAGGACCAGAGTGCAGGCCTCACGCGGTCCAGGAACCACCTTGGAATAAGGCCTTTGGCCGGCTGGTTGAGAATGAAGTTAGGTCCCAGCTGGCCGTGGTGGCGCACGCCTGTAATCCCACCACATGAGAGGCTGAGGCAGGAGGATCGCTGTGAGTTCGACACCAGCTTGGGCTACAAAAAGTGAGCTCAAGGCCAGCTTGCACTGCATAATGAGACCCTGTCTCAAAAAGACAAAAAAAAAAAAATGCAGTTAGGTCCCAGAGCAGGTAAATTATGCACAGTGAACACTGCCCTAGGACTTAACAGCTTTTGCTGCTGGAAGTGGGGATTCATAACAGAGAATAAATTTAGTTCTAAAATAATAAAGGGATATAAAGTAGTGCACTACTGTGGAAATCAGTATGGAGAGTCCTGGAAAAACTGCAGACAGAAATGTTCTTAGAGCTAGCTACACCTCTCTGGCATTTATTCCTGAGACATCACGCCGCGGCGATGCATGAGTGCTCATGCTTATAGCAACGCGACTCACAACAGCTAAGCTCCAGCAGCAGGCTAACTTCTGCCAACAGCCAAATGGATGAGGAAAGCTGGTGTGCCTATGCAGTGGAATATTACTCTGCCACAAAGAAGGCTAGGCTACGCTGTGAACTTCGGTAGGCCAAGTGCATTATAACCATTTTTGACCAATATTTTGGATTTATGGTATGTTTATTTGGATATAGCCCCATTGTAAATCACGAAGCACTTGTTTTAAAATACAAAGAAAGAAAGGAAGTGTAGGAGCACAGCTGTAATCCTCAGGAGGCCGAGGCAGGAGGCTTCCTAATGAGTTCAAGGCCAGCTTGTATTACTCTAGCAGACTCTGTTTCAAAAAATTCCCCATAATACACAAAGACAAAATATATTCTTTATCTTTAAGGAATTTCACTCACTAAGGTTAGTGCAAGACATATACATGAAAGTACAAAGGAACATGATCAGTACAGCAATGGAAGTAACCCAGGATGTCACAGAAACACTGCAGCTGAGTGCCTGGGTCACTCTTGGAGGACAGAGCTGGGGGAGGGAGAGAGGGCATCCTACAGGAAGTGACTGTGAGTAGGGGCATTAGATTTTTGACCCAGTGAAAAAGAGATATCAAGCGAGACAGTTCAGGCTATGGGGACCAATTAGAGGAAGTGGGAACCGGGAAGCACAGGCAGGTACCAAGTTCAGGAGAATTTATACAGCTACCGGATCACAGAGACTGAACCTTGCCTTTTGGGCGGTGAGAGACCGGATCACAGAGACTGAACCTTGCCTTTTGGGCGGTGAGAGGACAGGACAGGGCAAAAGTGGATGAGATCAAGAGGACGGAATGACGTACGCGTGCACGCCGTGTGGCCATGTGTGTTGGCTTCTCTGTTTATAGCATGTGTGCCATCAACTAGAACCAACAGGATTTGCTGTTTCATTTCAATATGAGAGAGAGAGAGAGAGAGAGAGAGAGAGAGAGACAGAGAGAGGAGAGAGAGAGAGAAGGATCGGGTATGCCTCAGGTATATCCAGCGTTGCGTCTGAGTGTCCTTGCACGATCTGTGCTTGATGGCTGTGGGGTTGAGGTGTATCCCTTGAGGAAGACATGCTGAAGAACTGACCTCCTGCCCTGGGACATGTGACCTCACTGAAAAAGGACGTCTTCACACATACATTCAAGCTAGCAATCCTTCATGACGTGTGCTTTTATACGAGGGTGAAATTGAGACAGCAGGAAGAGAATGCCATGTGAAGACGCAGAGAGGTCCAGGGAGAGACATCCCTGCGAGGCAGAGACGGGATGATCCTGCGACTGGGGTGGCAGTGTAGCTCGGAAGGACGGAGCACGGCCACCGTGTGCAAGGGCCCGAGTTCGTTCTCCAGCACCCAGCAAACAAACAAGCCAACGTCGGTGTGATGAATCTATAATCCAAAAAGTACTGCAGATCTCTGGCTTTCCCCCAGAAGCTTAAAAAGAGAAAAGAATAACGTAGAATCATGATTCTCTCAGGAGAATTCTTGGGAGGAGTTCCAGCTTCCACATCCATGAGAGCATAAATTCCTGTTTTCCAATCTGTCTAGTGTATGGCCCTTTGTTTTGGCATCTTAGTTTTCGCATCAACATACCGTCCACCGAGCAGCTAGCTGTTCAGACTCAAGAGACAACTTAGAAAATGCACAGCTAAGCAGGGACTGGCCTGCAACGAAGCTCATTACTGCATCTCTAAGGAGCCTTTTCCATGTTTTCCCCCTGGTCTTCCCTCCTCTGTCTCCATAAAATTTTAATACCACATATATACTGAGTATTTGTTTATGTATTATGTGCCTATCTGTTCATTATACAAACGAGGAGTGAAGCAGATCTTTCTCCCCACACTGAACCAATTCTTCCCTCCTTGGGGGCAGTGCTGCCCCCCTGAGAAGACGAGCTCCAGATAGAGCTGATCAAATTTCTGCACTTGGGTACAGAAGTGGAGCTCTCTGAGGAGACCTCAGAGAGGCCACCGAGATGATGGGGTTCCTCTGTTCAGTTATTTGTCAGGTCTTCTTGTCTTCAGAAACTGAAAGACTATAAATCAGCTCAGGTTCCTATCAAAAAACAGCACTGACAAATCTCTCACAACAGAGCCACAAAAAAGATTTAAAAACCAAGGTTTTGCTTCCAGTAGACCCACACATAGGCCCCTTGTGCTCTTCTGCAAAGTCAAAAGGGAAGAGTTTGCTGTTCAGAGCCCCTGGCGAAGAGAAGTAGACCTCCGTCCAGACCCAGGCCAGGGACCAGGAAGTTCCTGGCATCCCAGGATAAAGGCCCCTTGTGAGAAAGCCTCCCTGTGAGGGCTAAGCTGGCAGCTCGCCTCTGACGGCCCTGTCCTTGACTTGTTGAATAGAGAAGAACATGGTCAAAGTCTCTCAGCAGCTGTGTATGACTGGCATGCCTTATTGAAATACTAACTTACGGAAGGGCCGGAATTGCCCCACTGCAATGTCACCAGCCAGGAGCAGGGGAGCTCACGGCGACCCTCAGTGCTAGGATGAAATCTGAAGACACAGCTGGTGTTTGCAGCCGTTGTCGTGTTTGCTTTCAGATTTAGAGTTTTCCCAAAGCCCAAATGCCCTGGATTGCTGTGTCCCGCTGGCGTTCCTCTCCTTATTCCCTAAACAGACTCTGAAAGAACTCAACATTGCAATTTCAGCTTGTGAACGCTTGGGAGAGATGATAGCATCAGTAATCGCACTTCTGAGGACTAGAATGGGAACGGCCACTATCTAGCACACCTTTACCAGGAAGGTTAGAGCAGAGGCAACCTTTTAAAGATGCCCCAGGGGCCCAGGGGCTCCTCTGAGAGAGGCATGGTCCACCAGGCTGGCAAATTGCTTGCTGCTGTCTCCAAGGACCCTTTACTTGTGGCCACCCATGGCCTTTTCCTTTCAGCCTAGGTGGAAGATGTTTGTGCCCCAGAGGGAGCAGAGGGTGGCTGCTAAGGCCACTTGGCCAGAGTCCCTTGTGCAGGAGCAGATCTTTGCTCCGTTAGAACTCCACATGGTTCCTCATGGGAAGACAGCCCTACAGCTTCCACTTTGTTTTATATTCATCATACTTTTATTTGTCATAGAAAAATGGGGAAGTTTAAGAAAAGCTAAATAAGCAGATAGGATCCGGGTTCCAAGAATCATGAGGCAGGGCATGGGGAGGGGATGGAAATGTCCAAGAACAGGGGATCTGAGGACCTCCAGGTCGCTGTCTGCCCAGAAGGGAGTGGAGGGAGAAGGTGTGGGTGTCAACCCCACTCTGGCTGTGGCTATGGGATCTGGGGACAGGGTGGGCTTGCGGCAGAGAGGCCAACCTCTAAGCACAGCTTGGGGTGTGTGGAGAAGACCTAGGGCGTGGTCGCTGAGCCTTGAGAATTGCTATCATTCTTTTTTAAAAGAAATTTAATTTTTTCAGCCTTGAGAATTAAGGGGAAGAAAACCCAGGTACTAGACAGAGATCCGTGCTGCGAATTGAGAAATTCACTTCCACAAAAATATTGGGACCATTAATCCTGGACGAGCCAGGGCAGGGGGAGGGGGCCGCAGGCCAACCACCTTCGTACCTCCGAAAGCCATAAAGCCCAAGGATTGAGCACATTTTCATCAGCGTGCTCCGGAGCTGTCGCAGACCAGTGTGCAGAGAGGGCGCCCTGCACAGGGGTGTGCCTGCTTATGTCCCGATCACGCTGGGGGGGCGAGTAATGAGCTCCTCCTCCCGACCCGGTGCCATTGCGGCTGCCCCTGACACCGGGTGCCTGCACCCAAAGTTCAGCAAAAGGGAGAATGTTCCAAGAAAGACCAGCTCAAGTCATTTCATGCTGTAGAAAGCAAGGCAGCTCCTCATACGTGCTCACAAACAGAAGATGGCAGTTAGGCTTCAAGAGCTAGGAGGCTAAGAAAGAAATAGAAAAGACACCAGTGAGCAAACGGCCCTGAGATGTCTTTCTCGAAGCAGTCAGGCCCTGAAAGCGCACTCCCTTCTGGGCTTCCCAGGTGGTCCGTCTCATCCCTGATACACTTGGTCCTTCAGGACAAAGCGACACTGTCCTCCGGTGACCTGGCTGGCCGGTGGGGGGCAGCCTGGGTCAAAGCCCCCCGGTTGGGCAGACCTATGGCTGAGAGGAAGAGGTGCTCTGGGAGCTGCCAAGCTCCTTTCCCCTGGGGAGCAGGCTGGGTCCTGCAGGAGGGGTGGGAGTTGGAGAGGCAGCTGGTGTGTGGTAGCTACTGCAGGCCCTTTCCACCAATAGTGGGAAGTGAAGGCTTTCGCCTGCACCCTGCCTTCTGAGCCCTCAGGCCTGGAGCAGTCCTAGGACGCGTCAGACCTTAATGGGATGCCACCTGAGAGCTGTGCAGCGGTATAGTCACCCCAGGGGTACGGGTTGACAGCAGACATTCTTCTGGGGGCCAGAAGGAGAGCGAGATGCCACAGTTGGCCCGCGGATGAGAGAGGTGGCCTACAGGCAGGGACACCCTCGGAAGCCGAGGAAAGGGGAGATGAGATCCCCAGAACAAGCCGTACTCATTTCATAGTATGGCTGGAGCCTATCGGTCATAGGATTCTCCTTCAATCAGTGTGCATTGGAATTAATTTAAAAAGAAAGACATACGCATGGCCACGCTGCTCGCTGCAGTGTTTTGCTATGCAGAGGCATCTTGCTGCATTCCTCCAGCTGTAGGTAAAGGGACACAGGACAAGGGTCTTGGCGCCACTCTCGGCCGCTGCTTTCCTCCTCAGGAAGTCTTAGTTACTTTTCTGCTTGCTGAGACAGCGCAGCAGCGTCCACAGTTCACGGAGGAAGGGCTTGCTTCGCCCCCAGCCTGCTGAGCCTCCGGGTCCATGCTTGGCCATGGCTGAGCTGCAGTGTGGTGGCAAGCGGCCCTGGTGGGGTAGGGGGTAGGGGGTGCGAAACGGCTCATGGCTGGCGGGGGGTGGCCAGGCGGCCCGGGCAGCCGCAGCTCGCGCCACACCACCTATACGTACTCAGTTTCCCAAGTTTATTTTGGAAATAGAACTAGAAGTGCAGAATTTCTGGTGGGTTGGTGGGGGGAGGGAAGGGAGAAGGCCAAGATCAAGAATGGCTCCTAAGCCAGGTCGGCGGCAGCGCGGCTGTGACCCCAGTGGAGGGAAGACTGACGCAGGAAGATCATCGCGAGTTCAAGACCTGAACTTGCACGACACAGGGACACCCTGTCAATAAAATAAAAGAAAACAAAATAAAATAAAATAGAACAAAATAAAATAATTTAAGTCACTGGCAAGTTGTGGTCTGTGAGGAGAGTCAAGAAGTTAGCACCGCCTTGGGAAACAACTCAGGATGGTTCCGAAAGCGACCCAGACATCAGCCGGAGGGCCTCTAGTTCTTGATCCTTGAACTGCCAGCTGTGTCTCTCGGAGAGACCCAGAGTGCACCAAGAGAGCGTCTCCTAAGGGCACAGCGTCCCTCCCCAGTATGCTCTGTACTCTGCCCTCACTTCCTGTCCGCACTCCGTTACATCACCCGCGTTTTGGGGGTCTCACTCAGGCTCCCAACACTCGCATCGTCACCCCAGTGCCCTTGGTCCCAGTGTTGCACCATCAGCCTACCGCAGTGTCTCACTCTAGACCCAGCCACCTCTGAAAAACCCCACCTATGTCCACAGGAGGCTTTGGAGGGACAGCGAAGTCCGAGCTGCGGCAGCTCCCCAGCCAGCCAGCCTCAGCGTAGTTAATTCTGAACACATTTCTGGCCTGATGACCTTGCCTCCCTCCAGGCCTGAAGGCCGCTACCCATCGGGCACCTCGCGCTGGTGGGAGAGCTGCCGGAGGGTGAGTCCTCGCCATGTTGGCTGCTCTGTGGGGCTCCGGGCAGCCTTTCACTTTAGGCCACGGGTGGCAAACCTGTGGCCTGGGCGCTGCAGCAGGCATGCAGAGCCTTCCCTGTGGGCGGGTGAGCCCAGCTGCCCCAGCCAAGGTTTGGCACACCGTCAGCACGCACACAGCAGCGACTGTCACAGGGCGTGTGGAAGAGCACGCCTACTGCAAGCTCCTCCTTTCAACGAAAAGCTGTCTATATCCTTGAAAGCTGTTGTTTCACTTGTCTGTTAAGACAAATGATTTTGAAGTACGATTTGTTTTTCTAAACTAAAACCCCAGTATCCAGCTTTAATGGCAGTGTTGGTGCTGTGTGATAAATGAGTGGGTTTGGGGGTGCAGACTGGGCCCTTGGTCTCTACCAGCCTCGCTGCCACAGCCCTGGGCAGCGCTGCTGCTGACCACGAGACGCCCGCGTTCGCTATCGCAGTCCGCCGGCGCTGCGGCGCGGAAGTGTTATCTAATTCATTTCCAGCGGTCCATTGAAGAACAGCTTTCTAAATGGAAGCCTTATCTGCCACCGTCTGCCAACGACTGTGCCTTATCTGTTCAGTAAGGTTTGTGCTCCCCAGGGTGATAGCTGCACACAAGTCTTGTATGACCAGGCTTGGGCACGATGTCCTGCTCCTGCCTTCCGGTCACCTCCAGCTGCCTGCTGCCTCTTGGATGCACCGGGCCACTTGTGTCTCTGCTTCTGGGGCTTGACACGCCCTCACGGAGCCGGCCTTCCTTCCTAGTCTCATGGGGTTTCCGCCCTTCCTTTGAAGTCTGCCTTCAGTCTCAGCTCTGCTAGGCGGGCTCCCCTGACCCTCTTAGGCCCTGCCAAGGCTTTTATTTCCCCGCCGTCAGCCTACTCCCTTGCACTTGCCCATCTTAGGGCACTTAGCCTGCTGAGTAGCTTTTTCTGTCCACCGTAATTAGTCCTAGGGGTCCAGACTCTGCGTTCCATTCATCTTCTATCTTGAAAATGATAGTTGCCGGGTAAATGCTTACAGGGGAGCAATTGGTCCATCTAATGGTAAAACAGAAACTATCAGGTTATAAGATGAAAACAGATTGACAGTGGCTGAACACAGAATAATGAATAATCAGTATCTTCACTTGGAAATCTGTGTGGTGAGAGCTATTAGCAGTCTTTGATACACCTCCTCTGTAGTTTTAATGCTTTAAGACAAAGCAAAAGCGAGAACCACTATCTTCAGTTTTATATATGAAGAAAACGAGGTTGAGAGAGACTGTATGGCTTCTCCAAGTTCCTACTATTTCTTTTCAGTGCAAAGGAGCTTCAGACAGGCTTCCACTCGGTGGCTGAAGCTCTTCCCTCTCTCTCCTGCGGCTTTTGGTGTGCACTGAGATATAACCTGAGGACTGAGTCTTCCCTGGGATACAGCGGCTCTGTGATAGTTGGCTTGACTGGGCCAAGCAGAATGTCTGTCCCCACCCAGGAAGGTGCTTCTCAGTACAGATGAGCCTGAGAGCCGGTGTGCTTGGGAGGCTTCGAGGAGCTGCTCAGGGTGGCGCCACCTCCCAGCCTGTCGAAGGCCTGAGCAGAGCCAAAAGCCAGAGGAAGATGGCTCATCCCTTTGCCCACTTGAGCTGGGACGCTGGCCTCAACCTTGGAGTGGGAAGGACTCCACCAGCGTCCTGGTTCTCAGGTTCTGAACTATACCTGGGTGTTTTGGAGTCTCCACCTTGTAGATATGGAAACTCTTTAGTATCGGTGACCACGTGAGCTGATTCCTCATACCGTCATTCTCTCTATGGCTATCTCTGACTGCCTCTGACTGTCTTTGTCTCTCTCTCTCTCTTTCTCTCTGTGTGTGTCTCTGTCTCTGTGTCTCTGTGTGTCTCTCTCTGGATCTCTGTGTATCTCTTTCTCTGACTCTCTGACCCTCTCTCTCTCTGTCTCTCTCTCCCTCCCTCTCTCCTCTCAAAATACTGTTCTGCAGGAGAGCCTTGCTAATTCCACTGGGTCCCTACCCAGAAGCCCCTGCCCTCTGACTCTTCTGTCTTTGCCCCTGCCGTTCCTTGTTCTGTCTCATTCCAGTCAGGCAAGCCCAGTTTAGGCTTTGACCCCTTTAGATGTGACTCTGAAGCAGGCAGAGGGCTGGGACTCCCTGGGAACCATCTGTGTCTCATCCATTTTGCTCCTTCTAGGAACCACTCCTAGAAAAGCTAGCCTGGGGCATTGTCACAGACAGACGTCCAGGAGGACAGTTAGGCCATAAGCAGAGGGCAGAGGGACTTGCCAGCATTGCGCTTGCTTCCCAGAGCCCAGAGCTGGGGCTGCTGCTGGGGGTGAGCTGTGGCCTGAAGAGGAACGAAAGATTCCTTCCGGGTGGGGCTGGCTGGGAGAGGGACTCGGAGGATAGATTAAAAAGCCAACGGGTGGAGATCTCTAATTAGGCAGGAGGCACTGGAGGGTCCTTAATAATTGATTCAATGAACATATATGCTTAACATGGTTATGAAGGGAACAGGACCACTCAGGACCAAATTCCTGCCTTCCAGGAGATTGTGGTTCAGAGGACCGAATGACAGGTGATGCCTCCTGGGTGTGCAACGTCAGGAGCTGGGGCTTAACTGAGAAAAGAGTCTGGAAGAAGTCAATCCGCCTAGTGCTCGCGGGGAGCTGGGAACTGTGCAGGCAGCGTCCTGCACAGGTGGACACAAAGTGGAGCGCACTGGAGAGTATAGAAAGAGATCAGCGGGAACGTCTCCCCAACGCTGGGCCGGTAGTGTGTCCTTGGCTAAGAGCAAAGCGGGAGTCCTGCTGAGCCAGTGCGGTGCGTGGGCGGGTGTGAGACCAGAGAGACCCCACCAGGAGGAGGCGGGGGCGGGGAGGACTTCCGTTCACCTCTGGGCTCTGTTCTGTGGGAGGGGAAGCTCCTCTGCGCCTCCTGGGGTCTGAGGCAGACGCCTCCGAGGCCAGAGGCACACTTTCTCACAGAAGCAGTCCTAACCACAGCCAGGGAGGGAAGGGGGCTGACCGGGTGGAAGATGGGTGGCGAGCGCTTCCCTCGGGTCAGCCCTGAACGCACTAATGGCTGTGGGCCAGGGTGATAGGGTGGTGAGCAGAGGGAGTCCAGGGTCAGCCCTGTGGAGCAGAGGACTATGGGCTGGAAGAGTGTTAGGGCTCGTGTCTAGGTGTCCCCACAAAGCCTCATGCAGTCATGGGGCTGCTTCTGGAATTTGTAGCTGATTACTGTAGGAATGGGCGCTGCGCCTCCCCTGGGGTTGGTGATTTGCATTTAGGTGTAAGGAAGGAAGAGCCATCAGCTGCTTGGGCTCTTCCCTTAGCTCTTGCTCTCTGCCGGCCAGATTGTTTTTCTGCCATGTACCTCTCTGCCTTGGAGCCAGCTGAGTATGCACTGAAACCTCCAGTAACTGTGAGCTAAATAAACCTTTCCTTCCCTTATTTTGGGTGTCAGGTATTTGTCCCAGCAACGAGAGAGGAGTAACTAAGACACCCAGGAAAGAGCCAGGGAAGGCTTTCCACGGGAAGCTTCCTGTACCCGCAGGTGTCCTCGCAGCTCCGAGCCATCTGTCCTGAGAAGCACCACAGTTCCTCAAACATTAATGGCTTTTTGTGTCACACCAACCCCGCAGAAAGAAGGAAAATGAAAACAATACATTAAGTGAGGAATAGGATAAGCTAGCCCTCAGCATAAAAGAGAAAAATCCTTCTTATCCACTGTCCTAGGAAATTGCGACGAATCCACGCAGGTGGGGCCAGTGTTAAAAAGTAAGCAAAAGTTTAGAATGAAATGCGGGCCACACACGTGATGTGGCTGGAGGACTGTGGGGCCAGAGGTGGAAGAGTTGCCAGAGGAGAAGAAGTGCACGCTGGGAAGCAAGGCTTCCACGTGGGTGCTTCGCCTTCCGAGTGGTCCAGGCACCCTCCTGGCCATGCCCTGTACGCTGCACACACCCTTCCCCCACCATGGTATCCAACATCAGTGTGGTGCTTGCCACGGTGTAGAGCACGGTGCCGGGCACTTTACCTATCGTCGCTTGTGGAATCCTTTCCATTACCCCTGAGCTACAATCTACCTCTGTCTTCACTTTGTAGCTGAGGAGACTGAGGGACAGAGCAGATGCCTCCCCGGAAGTGACCACCTCAGTCTGGCCCTAATGTCAACTCTCTTAATCAACTGCAGGTACCGACTGCCTCTGCACACGTAATTCCTCAGTGAAACTATCTTTGCAGAGCTCTTCAACTGTGAGTCATTTCTTTCTAGGTGGAGAGAATGATCTTCATAAATATTACAGCAGTGGAAATCGGTTAGCATAATCCACAGAGAACAGAATGGCCCGAAGTGGAAAATCTAGTTAGTCGTTAGTTAATTTTTTATTCGCATCTCTCATAAGTTTTTGAGCTCTTAAAGATAAGGAGTCTTTGGAACCGCTTGTAGAGGTCTGTGCAGAAAGCCAGCATCAGTACCTCCCACCCCAGTGCACCAGGCCTAACCACAGCTTCTGAACATACCCAGAGTCTATAAGGTCCTCCTTCTGCCACCCAGAGACAGCAGGGCGGCATCACTGTCCCAACCCTGCTAACCATCCACAGGGTTTCCAGCCCTTTGCATCCTGGGTGAAGTGCTAGCAGTCTTGGGAACAGAGTGTTGGGGAGGACTGCTCAGCCCCATGGAGACTTGGCGGAAAATATAGTCCATCTCCTGTGTACGAGGCTGCTGTCATCTGGGAAGGCTGCCTACTGGAGGAGCTAGTCTGCCCTTTCAATTACTTGGAGATTTCTTTAATAAATCGAATTGGCGTCTGCTTCACATATAGCCTGTGGCCGGGTAGCTGACGGGAGGCAGGCATTGGAGAACTGCCTTTGTATTGGTTGGTTCAGCTGCCACAATCGTGCCCTCTTCTGACCCTTAGGACGTGCAGCAGCCCCTGTTGCTGCTCCACGGCAGAGGCCCACTGTGGAAGCAGCCATTATGGAAGTCCTTCTAGGGCTCCCCTGCCTCCTGGTCCTCAGGCTGGCCTGCTGAGAGGATTTTTGTTTTTTTCTTGTTTAAATCCACTGGCCATTCTTCTCCCCAGGTGGTTTTGCCTTTAAAATGCCCTTAGTCTTTGAATTCAGACTGATCCTCCTTTTGCCAAAAGAACAATCACCCGCCCACAGCTTGGCTGGCCACACCACTTTGCTGGCTGGTGGCAGAAAGTATTATTATTAGACAGTTTTTCTTCTCTCCAAGAGCAAAGAATAGTAATTTGTTCCTCTGTTTGGGCCTCAAAAGAAGGTGAAAAATATGCTTTTCTGGTGGCTTTTGTATCCAAACACTCTTCCCAGTGGAGGCAGAAGCCACCGTGGCCCAGGACAGGTGTGCACTGATGGCGATCATAGCCTGGGAGGCTTCTCTGACAAAGGCCTGCAGCTGGTGCCCTCCAGGGCACCGCAGCACGGCAGCCATTATGCGTTCTTCACAGAAGGTTCTGGAACCAAAGAGACAGAGTTGGCAGGGAAAATCTCCATATTCTTTACATGCTCCTGCTCAGCTCTGCTTCTCTTTTGCCCTTTCAGTAATTATTTTTTACGCTCCAGCAGCACATAATCTTTATGGAATGTTCCATATGGATCTTCCCTTGGCATGGCCACAGAATCACGATGAAGCCAATAGGGCAGACATTAGTGCCCTTAATCTACGGGAGAAGAATGTGAGGAAAAATAGCAGGCTTCAGGTGACCCAGCTTCCAAATAGCATGATGGCTAGAATCTCTCACAGGTTCTCCTTCTTCT